>JAPKLW010002262.1:0-28861 GCA_026898455.1 Plectranthus barbatus
TGCCTTGTGATTGTGACATGGTCAACAGTGTCTTGGTTCATAGCGGTCATTAATCTGTAACAGTAGCAAACTAAACTAATTCAACACCTAAGATTTAGAGATTGCCGCACACAACTGAGATAGATCATAGGACGATATACGTTAGGAAAAGACAATAAATTGCATAAGCAATATTTTTGCATGGGGAAACTCCCCTTTGAAGAAATGCTAAAAAGGGAAAAGACTATACAGCAAGACTCATGAAGATGGGCAAATCTTCAAGGAAACATCATCAATCGCGTCACTTGTAAAACAAGATGGAAATAGCAAATTGCATTTGTTCCCATTTACTTTGAGGAGCTGTAGCAACATAAACATCAACCGAGAGTGCATCAAATTTACACATGAGATTATCGGAGTACAGTTTTAACAGTCAACCATTCATTTATGTAATATCCCTAAGTTTAATTAAGCTAATTAAAGCTTAGTTTGGGGTTTAATTAAAAATTAGTTAGCAATTTATTTTAAATTGCTCGTCACTCAGAAATTAACTCCCATCGTGACATGCATGTCCATTTTATGAGAACTAAATACCTACGAGTACATTTTCAAGAACCCTAGCGTTTTATTAATATGTTTTAAATCGCAACTCGCATCTGATTGCTCTGTTTCTTTCACCGAGTTAGGATTTGCTTGATATTGATTTATAAGAATTTTAGAAACAATCAGATTGAGATTCCGAGGCCCGTGAAATAATTTATGATTTTTCGAACTATTAAGTTCAGAGCGAAAATGGAATAATTCCAAACATTATGTAATTTAACCCACGAGTAGAACTCTTGATTTCGAACATTTCCACGGATGTCCATTTTTCAAATTGGACAATGGAGGTCGAATTAAAAAAATCAACGAAGGCGAGTCGGGGGCGTTACAATTTAAGTATGAGTAGGGGTGAGCATGAGTCAAGCTCACTCGTGTGCTACTCGGGATCGATTCCAAACAAACTTGAATTCGACTCGGCATTGATCGAGCTCGAGCTGCTCGAGTAGTTATCAAGCCCGAGCTCGAGCTCCATGATACTCGACTCGATACTCTCACGAGCCTTATCTAGTTCAAGCTCGAGTTAATCTTAAGTTCGTGCTAGGCTCACGAACCTTATCAACTTTAATAGAATTCAAATTTTTATCCATAAATTTATTATTTAATTACATATAATTATTTTTTATTAAAATTTAAAAATCGAGCTCGATCAAGCCAAGTTGAGCTTAACGAGCCTGACACCGAGCCGAACTTGAGCTCGATCAAGTCAAGCTCGAGCTTGACCATGCTCGGCTTGTGATAAACCTAAGTATGAGCACTATTTGGATATCATAATGGTTCCTTGAAGCGAGAACAATGAGATTCAGCAAAAGAAATTGGAATCTTGTGGAAGCGCTCATGCAAATCTACCCAACAAGATGAAAATGCTCACATTTTAAGCCACTAACCTTAACCATTGTATCTCTCATGATTAGTATGCTTGCTATTAGCCAACCCCTTCACCAGACCATAAAAAATGTATGTTTCATGATTTGCATAACATATAAGAAAAGCTATCTGAAATGACGCTCAGACATAATAATGGAAGATTTCCACACAATATGTTGCTTATCAGAACAACCAGAAATGACTTTCTTCCACCAACTGTTTGCACTGCAATGTGTAACTAGTCGTGCAACAAGGACTTATATGACTTTACTTGCCAAAAACTAAGTACAAATGAAAAAGCAAAGGGCCATGCAGATTTGTCGAGACACAATTCAAAATGTTTTGGCAATAGGAAGTGAACCTTCCTCACTGCATATACTTTTCTTCTCTTGTTTATGCATAGAAACTTCTTGGTAGCCATACCATACCTTTAAATCTAAACAATCTCCCACCCTGTGGCCCACCCCCAATCCTAAATATGTTTAAACTTTCAGGTTCTGTTGAACAATCTCCCAATCATAATTCACTAGTCCTAGACCCATAATACAAGATTACAACATCATACACTAGAGATGCCACAATCACATTGATATTGACTGTGGTCCAAGGCTGAAAACAAGTAAGGACAGAGTTCAGATATATATGACTTTATACCTATTTTAGGACTAAAGTTCAATCAAATAAGTACGTTAGCGTATTAGTAACAAACAAAAGCACTTACTAACAAATTGAAACATTAATAAAACCCATTATAAATCTCAGTATGAAGGAGGGAAATGCATTTTCTACATTTCCTGAATTAATTGCTGCTGCACAAACATAGAACTTTAATATATCAAATCAATGGGGCTTAGGTGACGTCCTATGGCAGAGGGGAACATATGTAATAGATAGACTGCATTTGTGCACCCAAAAAGTCCATATGATCTGCAAAGTAATCTCGTTCAATAGTTGCTGGAACAAAACATATTAACTCACCCAATATTTGTACAAAAACATCATTTTCAGTTTATCGAAATGCAAACTTTCACATCCAAGTCTAGATCTAATGATGCAGCTGAGAGATCTTCATGTTGTTATTAAACATAAAATAACATATAAATATGCACAAACTAAATCATTATCTGATAGAGGAATTATAGACCTGCAAGCCATGTTCCTCAGCATGGTATTTGTTATCTCCTTCAAGGCATTCTACTTCCACATACTTGTCAAACGAAGCATAAACATCCTTACAACCTTTTACATCAAGTTGGAGGTCTTCCACAGCAACAAAAGTGTTAGAATAAAGTTTTTCTCCAGCAAAAAGAAAAAGGTCATTCTCATAAACAAATAATACCATAAAATGATTCTTTTCTTGTTGATTCAAAGTCCACATCGATACATTCAATATAAGTCATATGATGGCCTTCAAATAACTTTTGTATGGTTCTTTCAACAACAGTTCCCTGTCGAGTAAATGAAAGATAATTACATCCAAAATTACTTTCTTATAGGTACAGAAAAAGAATCTTCAAGGAAGTCAGTGCTTTAAAAATGTTTAGAACCTTCATCTTATCTTCAAGCTTCTCAGACAGAACTCTGTTAAATTCTTGCACATCATGTTGCATCAATGAATCAAAATTGTCCCATCCAAACGATTTAGTCAATTCTTTTGTGGCCACACTGGTGTCATTATATTGGAGCTTATAAAATAAACTCTGTAAAGCCAAAGGGAGACTCCCAGTAGGGTTATCATTCTCTGTTGTTGGCACATGATAAACAGCCTGATAGAAGATATTAAAGTAAGACTTCTCTATAATTCCAGGTAACGACCTCATGTATTTAAATGATTGGTTAATCAGAACAAGATATGTCATAAAACTTAGGTAACCTTTCTGAAACAAGGAATATGGTACAAAGTCTGCAATAAAGAGTTCATGTAACAAGTTGCCCCCTGGTTCTTAAGCCCAACATAGCCTCTCTCCTTTTTTGAGTCATATGCCCAGTAATCAATAATCTCAGCTTTAACAACACTAGTATCATTCACGAGGTAACCCTTGTTGCGGTCATAAAGCTCACTGAGAGGCATGAAAGACGTGAAACCCCAATCAGTCTCTCTTTGATTGAACTGATGCAATGTGCCTGCAAAATCCGAAAAAGAGGACGAACAAGTCATTACATTCATGAACCAAACTTCTTTTAACAACCCCCACATATGTCTTGAGGCAATCTTCCGAGATTTCCCCTCTTAAGGTTGAAGCAACAAGCTGCTGAAATTTCCCAATTCGGATTTTTTCTTGAGCCCACATGGTTAAGCACAGTTCACTCTCAGCAAGCTTTCTATCAATAGCTGGTCTCCCGCTCAACACCACCCCAAAAGCATATGTGTCACCAGAGTGGAAATAAGAAGGGTCAAAATACCCAAACGAGCCCTTAACACTTGCGCTAACATGGCTCGCTGAGTTGTCGCCACTTAAATGTATGGCCAACCCAAAATCTGAGACCTTAGCTCTAAATTTCTCATCCAAAAGGATGTTTGTGGGCTTGACATCGCGATGTATAACAGAGCTGCCCGTGTGAAGATGATTGACCTCGAGCAGCTCCGATGCATATTCTAAGTCGTTGAGGCCACGAGAGAGGTGAGCTTTGATGATTGTTTTTGTGAAGGTGATCGGCAAGCGTTCCCTTGGGTATGTATTCGTAAACGAGAATCATCTCTCCCTGCTCATTGCAGTACCCAATAAGATAGACAAGATTGCGATACCGGAGCTTACTTAGTGTTTCGATCTCCGCCACAAACTCTGGCTGACCTTGATTGGAATTTGGTGCTAGCCGCTTCACGGCCACAATCGATGATCCATTATCAATGAGACCTTTGTAGACTTTACCGAATCCACCCTTTCCAATCACATGTCCACCGCTGAAATCTCCGGTGGCTAACCGCATCTCGGCCAGTGAAAATTTACGACAAAGGTCTTCGCCCATGGATGATGTCATTCTACTGGAGCTGGAATGAAACTGCAATATAAGTTGACCCTTTCCTCTCTCTCTTGTCGCACCCACTGTTCCCATCTAACGTCTCTGTACTATCTTCTTTGTGAGTGACAAACCTCGTGATGAGAGTAAGTTCCGCGAGCCGGGAGCCTGTAACTTCGTGCCGGAGTGCTAGTACCGTGTGGGGTCATCGGGATTTTTCAAGGACTGCCTGTGGAGATATGAACAGACAACACCTCCTACCTTGCAGATCGTCGGGACTGAGCTTTCGATTAGTTGAAGGTTTCAAGAATGAATCAGGAACAGCGTACGTGCTCATGAGCTCTGATCACATTCCATCGGTATGGAATGTGACATCTTTTGCAATTATCGATTTTTATTTTTTTTTAAATGGCAAGTAGCAAAATTTTTATGTATGTCAACTTACACCTTTATGAGCTTATATTAATAGATTTATGGTGAATGAATCAAATAGAAATATATAAATTAATAATTGTTTTAAATATAATAAATGGTTTTAATGAATTAAATGGTTGAGATTTGTTTATTTCTTATAAATTGTTTTTTAAAAATATATATCTTGAAATCGTACTTAGATATAAAAGATGTCATTTAATCAAAATTATGATGGTTATTCCAGAAATAATATATAAATAATCTAATTCAAAATAATATGGTTCATTTTGTTGAATAATAACATATGTTTCTGTCGTACATATATAAATAATCACATAGAAAATTTTCATGTTTGAGTCAAAATATTATAGTAGTTAGTTTAAAATAACACTAATTACATATTATATAAAAATCTATGAAAAATACTAAACTTGTCTAATAAACTTAAAAAATTATAATTTGACTTACAATATTTATCCATATTTGTAATATAATATCTTACTCCAAAAATCATGGTTTAATTTTAAAGTTTGTTCATTTTACAAATTTAATATATTTGTAAAAGTTAATAGATATTATAAATTAAAATGCACTAATTCCTCAAAATAATATTAATTTAAAATTAAAATTATAAAATGAGAATTCAATATTCAAATTACATTGTAAATATGTTTGTGTTGTTTGTTACAAATAACTTTTGCAATTTAGAAATCCTAAAGTTGAATTGATATTCAAATCCATCTATGTAAATTTTAACAAATTTAGAATTAAATCATTTTTGAATATAAATATATAAAAATTTATAAAACTCACACGTCTTTTGCAATTGTAATATTTTTTTTATTTTAATAAACACACATTTTAAAATATATTATATAGAATTGGGACTCCGACTTTAAATTAATAATTGAAAAAATATTAATTTATTTAATTTTTTATTACACGATTTTTAATAATTTTGAAAAGAAATAAGGAATGTTAACTATGTTAATCAGAACTCTTTTAATATATATAATAGATATAATAGATGTTTGTTCTTTTGTTTTAATTCGAGTGAATAAAATACTACTTGTTTTGTTCAATTAAAATAATTAAAATTCTCTTCCATCTAAATATCTAGAAAATTAACAATTTAATTTAATTTTTAATCTCTCGCATTGCTAGTTTTCCTTGAACATCAATATTATATATATATATAGGGAGCGGATCAGGTGAGAAAAATTTCCTGTGAAAAAAAAAAGAATGAATCATGTCCATTAGATTTAAATAAATTAATGGTTGATATACAAATCAAGCAATAACTGAAACACAATCAAGCAACAACTAAAACGCAATCAAGCAATTGTTTGATTGTGTTTTAGTTGTTGATTGATTGTATATCAACCATTGATTTATTTAGATCTAATGGATATGATTCATTCTTTTTTCTTACAGGAAATTTATTTCTCACGTGATCTCATCTCTCAGCGGAAGTATTAATAATATCTTGCACTTATCTTGCTAAGGTCACGACTTAGCAAGTGTTTATCAAATGTG
This sequence comes from Plectranthus barbatus, assembly GCA_026898455.1. Classification (NCBI taxonomy): domain Eukaryota; kingdom Viridiplantae; phylum Streptophyta; class Magnoliopsida; order Lamiales; family Lamiaceae; genus Plectranthus; species Plectranthus barbatus. Next base: position 6,355 of record JAPKLW010002262.1, read on the forward strand.
TTTAAGCTCGAGTATTCGTTAGATTTATTGCAGATTATACTTCAACACTTAGTGTGTTGAGTTTCAAAGCAAGCAATATGCAACGTAACGAAATAAAAGCAGTAAAAGACACGGGATTTATAGTGGTTCGAACAATTGTTCTACGTCCACTCTTCAGTCCTCCTGACTGAAAATTCACTATAGATTGATTACAAGTCAGACTTTATCTCTAACGTTGAGCAGCTCCTCCGTCTGGTCAGCGCGCACCTTCAAACACCCCGGTCTTCAATCATCACCTTTGACACTTCTTAGAGTGAGGACAAACCTCCCTTCTCCTCGGACGTCGACCTTGAGAGTTTTATAGTTCTTCCTAGAATCTTTCCTTGGTTGGCAGTAGCCCGTGATAATCACGCTTGCAGTGCAAGGTGACTGCTAGATTCTTTCTAGGATAGAAAGAATCCCAATGATAACCTAAGAAGAAGCTTCAAAAGTCTCGAGCTTGAATGTGTAAGCTTGCGTAAAGCTTCAATCAAGTATCAGCTCGGATGTGAGTTTGCGTTGGTTTTAGAGTATTAAGATCTCTTTTGTTTTCTTTGTAGTCGAATTTTCGCGAACCTCTGAATCTCTCTTTGAAGAAAGCTATTTATAGGTGAATATTTAACCAGCTGTTCGAATTTTATCCGTTAGACTCAGAGTATCTGCTCGCCAATCTCCATCCTTCTTTTCCTGCGAAGCACAGAGACTCTTCAGGTCTCCCTTCTCTCTGATTGGCAATCTCCTTAATTTAGCCGTCTTTGTCAGAACAGATCTTTCAGTTTGAATATGGAAACATTCCTTGTGTCTGTTGATTATTCTACACTCTGATTCATCGGGTTTCCTTGTGATTTGGATCCTTCTGATCCACGACTTTGTATTGAGTGTTGATTGTTGTTGTGCGTTTGCTGGCAGTTGATAATCTGCTGATATCTCAGCAGTCTTGCTGAGATTCAGCAACATGTTTGCTTCAATCCTTCAGCATTCTTTTAGGCGTGTCCAGCATTCTTCAGAGTTTGTTCGCCTTTTTCTAGCGTCTTCAGCAATCTTCAAATATGTTGATTCCTTCAGCATTCTTCAATCTTCTATTCTAGTTCTATTACAACTCGAGTAATCCTATATAAGACTTTTACAATTTGACTCGATACTAAGTTGCTAGAAACTAGATTGACTTGAGCTTTGATGCACCAAAACTAATATTCATACAATTAGGACCAAGGGGTTATAATATTTCTAACAATATTCCTAACAATTTCCCCCATTTTTTGTGCGATCAAAGCCTCAAATCGAAGAATCAATTCTAATTGATCACGGGAAAGCTGATTACTGAGATTACAAAATATTTTTATCCATTCTATTCTCAGCATATCAACTCCCTTAGACTCAGTATGATTCCTAAATGTTCCCGCTCAAAATATCAAAGGTATTGCTCGATTAAAAATTCGTTTCAGGTACATAGCTTTCAAATCATTAATCAGATAATCACATAGCACATTCACACTCATATATCAAGCAATCATGCAGGGACATATCACACACCCAACAATCCAAGCAATTTTTGCTAATTACACTGAATGTGTAAGTTCAGCTATGACAATTAATTCAGCGTTGGACAATGAGGTGTTGTCTTCAACCTGGGTTAGTTTCCATTAAAAATTTCACAGTTTGATACAGAAAACATCTACCCAATTCAGAAACAAAAAAAAAATTACCGGAAGACTTTCTGAGATTTGGAAGGATTACTTCTTGGTTGTTGAGGAGTCTGAATCAGCATCTTTGGCACTTGAGGAGCCGGTGGCTTTCTTCAGATTTCTGAGGGTCTTGGTTGTAACCTTCATGAACTTGTCCACAAAAGCTTCTCGTTCTTCTCTTCTGATCCTTTCCCTCTCTTCTTTCTTCCTTTGTTCTTCCTTCTCTTCTTCTTCTTGTTGTCTCCTTAAGTCATCTTCCAGTTTCCTTCGTGCTTCAAGGCGCCGGAGTATCTCTTCTTCTTCTTCTTCTTTTCGCCGCTCTGCTTCTTCTGCCAATCTCTTCTCTTCCTCCTCTTTGATCTCAGCCAAAAGGTCGGTGGAGAAGGTCTCAATGTTGTCCTGCAGAGTCTGTTGAAGTTCCTCCTTGGCCTCAATCACTTGGGTTTGCACTTCAGCTCGCACGATTGGCACAACCTACTCTCCAATGCTCCTTTCTACCAAGACATGAATGAATCTCTGGAGGTCCGTGTTATAGTTACTGGAGCTCAATGGCTCAATTTTCATGATTGGGGACTCCATGGATATCACCATTTGATTGGAGGTGGTAGGGATGTCAGCAGTGGTTGTCAGCGCATGAGATGGAGCAGCAGTCGGATCAACATCTTCTGTTGTGATCGGTTCATCTTCCTGAACTTGATCTTCTTCAGCAGCATCTGGAGAAGGAGGCCTAAAACTATCCACCCGAGATGGGATTTTGGCCAATGTAGTGAGTATCCGCTCCTTGAACTTCATCATCTTCTGGTGATCCTCTGCTTTCTTCTGTGTGGCTTTCTCTTTTGTTAATCTGGAATGCAACTCAGCAGCTGCAGTCATCTGCCGTCTTGTTGCTGGGGATTTAAACTTCTGGGTGAACGGGGGTGAATAAGTAATGGCGTACTCAGAGGCAGGTAGTGAACGATCTCCTCTGATTGCTCGGTGGGCCTTGATCTTCTGCAGCCTGGCAGCTACTTGCTTCTCAGAGTACTGCCGCTTGGATGTCTGATCATCCAATCATCCGCCCATTCTTCTTCACTCATTTAGTAACTCAGACCCATCCGTGCCATCATGATTGCTCGGTCTTCATAATGTAGTTCATGGGTGGCGTTTAATCGAAGAATCTCTACCTCTGAAACTCTATCTTTAACCATTCAAGATCGGAAGACCCATCTAAGAATTCAGCGGCATAGGTGGTCTCAAGTTCATCAGCAACTTGGGTTTCAATGAATACACAAATTTCTTTTGCCCAGAGATGAGGTCATCATTCTTCTCATCATTCACAGTGACTGGAGGGCACTATTTGACAGTTCTCTTCGCCTTAAACCTCCTATCAGGTTGTCCGTCCATTGGTACTCTCAACGTCTCCCCTCTGAACACAGAGTTACCTTCAGCAAGCATCAAGACCCCTTGGACGACTTCTGCACTCCCTATCATCTCCACTTCGTCATCACTCAAGATGTCACTGAATGAAATACCTGAGACTTCGGGAGATGTGGGAATTGGAATACGCCTCTGCCACAACATTTTGATGGTCTTGTGCAACACAAATGGATTTTCTGCTCCTAGTCTCCATTCTGGAACAGTAGCTGGATACACTCCCGGAGCTCGTAGACACTGCTCATTGTGTGCTCTTACGCTTGCACTAAGGTTGACCTGCAGTCTTGCTCGGGTCTCAGCATCGAGTGAGGTATCGGCTTCATTCTCCATGGCTTCCTTCTCAGCAACTTCCTTCTCAGTAGCTTCCCTTTCAGCTGTTGGTTCAGGTTGTTGGCCAGCCGTCTGTTGAATTACCTCAGCAGTTGTTGTACCTTCATTGATCATCATCTCAAGGTCAGCATTCTCCTTCTCTGCTGCCTTGTCGCCTTTTCTTTCAGCAAGGATTAGGCTATCCTCCTGCACAAAATCTCCTTCAACTCGGATGGTAACAACCTGGCTTCCTCCTTGCTCAGCCAGTTGTTTATCCTCAATCATCTTCTCAACAACAGAACTGCTTCCACCTTGCACAGCAGTCTATTCCACACTTCCCTTCACAGCACTGCTACCTCCTGGTATAGCAGCCTATTGAACAACTTTTTCAACATTAACATCAGCACCATCACTTCCCCCTTGCGTAGTGACGGGCTGAACAGTCAGAGTAACAGAACTCCTTTCTTCTTGCGCAGGAGTCTGCTGCATCATCGATTCTCCGAATCTTCCTGGCACCACATCTTGCAAATCTTTGAATGCCCCTTTTCTTTTCATCTTGTCAAATTCAGCATCCGACATGGCATCTGGATTTACAATCCTTTCTTCGGCATCACTGACCTTAGCTTTGCCTTTTGCAATTTGTGCCTTCTCAACAACCTTCTTGGTGATGCGTGTAGGTTGATCTCCGGCTTGTATCTTGGCATTACGCTCATCATAAGCAGCTTTGACTTGCTCAAATCAAACATCCCTTTGCTCGAGAGTCATCTTCAACATTGCTTTATCGAAGTCCTTCTGCGCACGTGCCTTCTTCAATACTTTCTCCTGTCATCTTTTCTTCCATTCCTGCTGCTCTCCAGAGAATTCTAGATTTCTCTTCATTTCTTTGGAGACTGACTAGACAGGCACTTCATCCGTATTCTTGACAACATCTGGAATTGGTAGTGATGTGTCTACTACCGGATAGTGACTTGGACTGTTGATCCTTGGAAGCGATCATTTCTTCCTTTTTTCTTTGCTTTCTTCGTCATCTGCTGGCTTTCTCTTCCTCTGCTGAGGGCTCTTCTGCGTGCACTTTTTCTTCACTACAGGTGGCACAGGGGGTTCCAGTTGTGTGATCTCTTGTAGGCTCTCAAATTGTTTGAACAGGGCATCCTGTTCTGCTTTCATTTTCTCTGCTTCAATTTCTTCCTCAGTCAGTGGAATAGCAGTCGACAGAATAGCTCTTCCTTGGTAAGGCTCTTCCTCATCAGAGACCTGCTCGTTGGGATCGACATTATTTTTTTCTTTTGGAACTAGTGGCTCCTTGAAGTCCTTTGCGGGCTGTTGCTTTTTGGTGGGCGGTATGTAGTCGGTAGGTATCAGATCTTCACCACGGCAGCGCTTCCCTTTGGGTATGATGCCCTCAAGAAAGTGACTTATCTTGAGTCCAAAACCCACATCCTGGGTGAACGTATGCTCCGTCTTGATATTCTTGTTTTTGTAGATGTGCGCCAACCAGTTGGTGTAGATGAACTTCGCCCAATTCCCACAGACTTGATCATCAATCGCCATCATCACAGCAAACTTCTTGGCACTTAGTTCTGAAAGTGAACCAACTTCGCCTACCAGCATCCTTAGCACAATTTGTGCTAGGCTCTTCATAGGTTCTTCCAGTGATCTCAGCAGTTCAGCCGTTTTCCATGGCTCTGTGAAGGTATTTTTCTTCCATCTGCGCCATCACTTCTGCATTTCTTCTTCATCGTTTACTTTGTAGGTGGCAACGTCTTCTCCATCCGCTCTAAGGCCATACTTCTCTGCCAACACCTCTGGACTCACAATTATCTTCGTGCCCAAAACACTTGTGGTGAAGAATTTCTCACTCTCATCAATCACGGCTCGGGCAAAGAACTCTACAACTATGTGAGGCAGGAACTTGAGGGGTTCCACAAACAAGTACTTCAGAAGGCCTTCTCAATCGAGTTTGTCGATAAGTATGTCGCAGTAGTGCTTTCTAAATAAGGGCTCGTAGAGTATCTTGTCCTTCTTTACTTGAGCCGCCCTCTTTTATTCAACGATGAGTTCGCCTGGTGCTTTTTCGTGAGCAATGGCCACCATGCAATAATAAGAGATTGATTCATCAATCTGATCCTTCTTGAATACACCTGTGAACGTCGGCTGAAATTGTTCATGTTCTCCGGGAATGCACGATCTTTCGGATAATTCGGCAGGGGGACTGGAACGGTTGGATGATTCCGCCATTGATAATTTTTCTGAACTCAAAGAGATGTAGAGTTAAAAAATTCAAAATCAGAAGTATATGGAGCAATATGGTTTAGAAATCCCAAACCAATCTTCCTTTATACGATTGTGAGCCATCAGCTTTGCTTGAGCGGTTGGATCTCTCTTCTGATCTGGCTAGATCGACGGTTGGGCAGTTGATGACGGTTCGCCTTACGTCCCATGATGATGGAAAGTTGTGCGTGGCCGACATGGCTTCTGCTTATTTGTCGCCGCCCTGTGCTGTAGTCACCTTTTCAATTAATGTAGACTTCACAACTGCTCCGTCAATCAGATAATCCCACCTTTCGAGAGATTTGAAATCATTATCTCTCTTTTGTCTACTAGGCATAATTCAGTATGCAAAAAGGCATTTTGTTGAGAGCTTCAAATTCAGCAATCAGTAGGCCTATGCTTAGAGCTTGGACTCAGCATCCGATCAATTCTTGATCCTTTGAGATTTCAGAATACCATAGATAATAGAGATCTGCCGAGAGCTTAGACTCAGCATTGAACTCATATTTTTCTAGGATCTTAGTATTCCATAGACCTTTGATATCTGCTGAGAGCTTGGACTCAACATTTAACTCAAATTCTCCAAAGGTCTTGGTATCCCGTAAACAATAGTTATCTGCTGAGAGCTTGGACTCAGCAGTCTTCAGGGTTCTACCGAGAGCTTGGACTCAGTAGAAGAATCAGACTCTTAAACATTTTGATCTTTTAAAGTTCAAAGAGTCTTCTTACTGAGAGCTTGGACTCAGTAACCTTCTTTTAGATTTTGTCTGCTAAGCCGAATATAGCAAACAATGTCATATTGCTGAGAGCTTGGACTCAGCAATCACCGGTTACCTGCTGCTTTGCACTCCTCTATGATATGGCCCCACCTTCCAATGTAAACACATAGCCAGAGGTGGACTTCTTTTCGTCCTGGTCTATCTGGAAATCCAAATCCGTATAACCCACAGGGCACAATTCTTCACACTGATAGACGAGACAGTAGTCTCTAGTCCTTTTCAGGTATTTGAGAATGTGTTTTTCCGCAGTCCAGTGTGCCTGTCCAGGGTTAGACTGATATATGGCTACCATGCCAACGACAAAGCAGCTATCTGGCCTCGTACATAGCATCGCATACATGAGACTTCCGACTGCCGAAGCTTACGGCACCTTACTTATCTTATCTTTCTCCTTTTGTGTCTCCGGACACTAATCTTAGAAAGATGTACGCTATGTCTGAAGGCCAACAGACCCTTCTTGACATTCTGCATGCTAAAACGAGCAATCATAGTATCTACGTAAGAAGCTTGAGATAATGCTAACATCATTTTCTTGTGATCCCGTAAGACTTTTATACCAAGGATGTACCCCACATTTTGAAGATCCTTCATCTGGAACTGTTCAGATAACCACCTCTTTATGTCCGACAATACCTCTACATTGTCGCCAAATAGAAGAATATCATCTACATAAAGTGCAAGGAACACCACGCTTCCACTGACACACAGACGGTGCACACAACTCTCATTTGAACATTGTGAAAATCCATAGGACTTAATCACTTCATCAAATCGTAAGTTCCATGACCGTGAAGCTTGCTTGAGTCCATATAAGGACTTCTTGAGCTTCCAGATCAAATTCTCTTCGCCGTTCTGCACATATCCTTCTGGCTGTTTCATATTGATGTCACAACCTTCCTTAAGGAACCCGTTTAGAAACGTGGTTTTGACATCCATTTGCCAGATTTCTAGGTCCATATGTGCTGCTATGGATAGGAGTGTCCGAATGGATTTGAGCATGGCTACCGGTGAGAAGGTTTCATCATAGTCTATGCCCTCTTTCTGGCTAAAACCCTTCGCCACCAACCTGGCTTTATAAGCCATTATTTCCCCATTCGCTCCTCTCTTTCTCTTGTATACCCACTTGCAGCCTAAGGCTCTAAAGCTATCTGGATGCTCGATTTTCTGGTATACATCCATAGCCGTTATGGATTCTATCTCCGAATTCATGACGACATGCTATTTGTCTGCATCTTTATCAGATACCGACTCATCGTATGTCTATGAGTCGGTATCATTCGATCTGTTTTTCTGGGATCAAGTCAGAAGACTATTCTACGAACATGTACCTTTTTGGTTTCCGAACAACCCTCCCACTGCGATGAGGCATTTGAGCCGTGTCAGTAGTTGGCACAGTACTCTGTGGTCCCATTCATTGCATTGATGGCAGTGTTGGTAGTCCCTCACCAGTGCTAGGTAAATCTACTAGTGCACTGGGCTTTCCTGATAGAATCGCTTCATTACCTCCAAGCTCGTGGAGAATAATTTCACTCTTGGATTTGTGGTTTCTTACATATTCGTCCTCCAAGAATCTTGTGTTGGTACTAACAACAACTTTTTTATTCTTAGGACAATAGAAGTAACCACCTTTCGTTTGCCTGGGATATTCTACAAATAGCATCAGCTTACACCTCCTTTATAACTTATCAGGTTCCTTTGTTAGCACATATGCTGGACAACCCCAAACCCTCATTCTGATTAAATTGGGCTTTCGCTCGTATCAGAGTTCTAGAGGCATTTTTGGAACTGATTTAGAAGGTACCTGGTTAAGCAAATACGCGGCTGTTTCCAAGGCATATCCCCAAAACGAAATTGGCAAGCTTGCATAACTCATCATTGACCTAACCATTTCCAAAAGAGTTCTATTTCTTCTTTCTGCTACACCATTTTGCTGAGGGGTTCCTGGTGCAGTCCACTGGGATGTAATCCCATTTTCTAACCGGTACTGCAAGAACTCGTTGTTGAGGTATTCACCACCACGATCCGATCGTAGTGTTTTGATAGTCTTACCTAGCTTCTTCTCTACTTCTGTCTTATATTCTTTGAATTTCTTAAAGCATTCAGACTTGTAGCGAAGCAAATAGACATATCCGAATCTTGAGTAATCGTCAATAAATGTGATGAAGTACTCATAACCTCCACGTGCTTGTGTGGACATTGGTCCACATAAGTCAGAGTGGATCAGTTCTAACACATCCTCTGCTCGAGACTGACTTGCCTTAAAAGGCCTAGTCGTCATCTTTCCTTCTATACAGGATTCAAAAACTTGATGAGGTACCACATGGAATGAATCCAAGAGACAATCATTCGCCAGTCTTTTGATCCTCTTTAGACTGATGTGACCTAGTCTCAAGTGCCAGAGATATGTTTGATCCTCGTCGGAAGAAAACTTTCTCTTCAAATGATTATTATTAGTGGATGAGTTTGATGTAACATTCACAGAAGATTTATGCATACAATCAATGATATAGAGAGAGTCAATCAGTTTGCCATGATAGATCACACTGTTATTACCAATGATAGAAACACCACTATAAAAAATAACTGAATACCCATCATAAAATAACTTGGAAACTGAAATTAAGTTCCGCCGAAATACCGACACATATAAAACATCTCTCAAAGTCAAAACATTATTTTCAAAGCATAAAGTAAAATCTTCAATGGCTACTGCTGAGACTCGCTCTCCGCTGCCCATGGAGATGGTCACCTCGTCATGTTTCAACTGCCTTGTCGGCACGAACCACTGTAAATTATAACAAACATGATCAATAGCTCCAGTATCCACTACCCATGAATGGGTAGAAACCGATGCTAAACATGTTTCCGTTATAAATGCACATGATGCACCATGTCCAATCTTTCTGACTTGACAATATTTCTTCCAGTGACCAGCCTGGCCACATTTGAAACACTTGTCCTTCTTAACAGCTACGCCCGGTGTCCTTTTTGACTTCTTCATAGAAGTTGTACCTTTGTCTTTCTTCTTAAATATTCTTTTGCGCTTCTTGCCAGCCAGCGCAGCAGAACGATTTCCAGAAGTAGACAAAGCAACTTTTTCTGGGAGTATTACTGATTCCGCTGCCATCAAGTCATTAAGCAACTCATTAAGAGTGTACTCTTTCTTGTTCATGACAGCATTCAGTCTGAAGTTCTCAAAGGACTTCGGCAGAGAGTTAAGAATGATGTCAACCTGCGCTTCTGCATCGATACCACCCCCGTGCAACGTGAGCTCATCCATAAGATGAGTCATGCTGACCACGTGCTCTCTGACCGAGCTACCATCAGACATTTTCTTTCCCACGATTTCTCTCATTAGATTAAATCTGACAGCTCGGTCCGACTCACCATAGGTCGCTGTGAGATTGTCCATGATGTCAGAAGCATTATCATATGAATGATGTTGATGCTGAAGCACCTTAGACATCGTAGTCATCATGTAGCATTTCACTACATAATTTTACTTGAGCCACTTGTTATAGTGGTTCACTTGCTCAACAGACGATGCAGCAGTGGGAGTCGCCGGACGAGACTCATCAAGGACAAACTTGTGTTCCTCTGCAACAAGGATGTAACCCAAGTTGCGTTTCCATTCTTGAAAGTTAGGATCAGTTAAAGGGTTTTGTGCTAAGATATTGATAACATTTGCTAAAGACATGTCTGAAAACAGTAAATAAAAACAGAAATTAAAACATAATCGCAAACTATTGAAACAAATAAATATTGCAACCTTATGATAAATCAATATTATTGTTTCCTCCAATAGCCCAAGTAATTTCATTGCAAGCCACACATGTGGACGTTTACAACAAAACACTTGACCAGACTGCATCTTTCAATTCCAGTCCTTTAATTCTAATCCATGTCAGGTTCCTTAGACAAATGGAATTAATAATTGGAGACTATCCAAGACCATATTATCCTACTGAGCAGGGACATCACAAATGAGTTATACTCTGGATAATATCTAAGCTAACTTACCACAAAGCCAACCTTTCCATATAAAGATCGATTTGTCATACATACACCAGATCCATGACGCATGATCTTTTATAATAGGGTTGTCTCATTTAATTCAATCCTAGAGAACTTGTGAAAGATCAAATACGCATGCTACTCATGTTGACGTTTACACATGAGCTCCCACTTCTCACATGAATTAAATGTTTGTTTTAAGAAATCTCATCTATTAGAACTTATGAATAACAAGATAAGCAAGCTACACATGTAGATGTTTACTTATCAGATTATTCACTTCTAATAAGAGATCGCTTTGTGGAGGTCTTTAATATAATTAAACTGCTTAGTAATTTAAAATTCATAAGATTCAATTGCACAGATTATTTTTTATGTAGTCATAAATTATGACATTGCTAAAATTCTATCATGCAAAGCATGAACCCCGAATTTATAGTCATAATTTAATTACATAAAATAAATCACATAAACATGCTTTAAAGTTGTAAATAAAAGCATTAAACGTGCCCCTATTATTCAAACATGCTTGGATGTTGCACAATTAATTAAAATACATATATCATGCGAGAACAAATAATAAAACAAATAAAACATGTCCTCGTGGCCCCATGATACAGAATACAAATCTAATCCTATCCATTATAAATTGGATTCAATTTACAGATCTTCAAAATGGGCTCCCACTACTTGAACTGAGATCTAAATTATTTTCTGAATGTTGGGCCTCCAAGATTCGATTCATCAAAAAATTAGGACAACTGGGCCCGTGCACACACTGCGAGCCCAAATCCCGCATGCACATGGCCCAAGGGACCACCACCGGCAAACCACCACTGCGATGACCTACTGCCGTGAGAAGTTCGCCGGAGTCACGCAACAGGCGCGCGAAAAACCCACGCACCCGCAGCCCGCGATCCACCATCCACCGCCATTGTCCGTCGATGCTGCCGCCGCCCTGGTATCGCCCTCCACGCCGTTGACTGTCGCTCGCTGCTGCTCGCCGAAAAAATGCACAGGAGGCGAGATAGTGTGCGCGCAGGCCGCGGGTGCAAACCCTAGGGTTTGCGTCGCACGCAGTCGTACCACCGTCCACCCCCGGCCGCCCCCGTCACCATGCTTGCCTCCATCCCAAGCCTCCGCTGCCCCCGTCATCCATAGTGGAGGAGAAGCACGGCCCCGATCGCACAGGTGTGCAGCAAAGCAGCTCGTGCAGGGAACCTAGGGTTCCGTCGCACGCGCGCATCGCCTGCTGTCTGCCGCCGATCACCGCACCGCTCGACCCCAGCCTTTTGTTGGGAACTGCCGCCGAACACCACCACTGTTACACCTGGGTGTGTGGGATGTTGTCTACGTGCGCGGCTGCACGCGGCGAACCCTAGGGTTCCGTCGCTATGCGCCGCCACACCTAGCTGCCCCGCGCCCGGCCAGCTGCTGCGCCCTACTTCCTCCGTCACGCCACCACGGTCCGGTTACGTTGCCTGCTATGCACGGCTGTGCGGAGCCCTAGGGTTCCGCCACCTGCCGTCGTGCTAGCACCGTCATCCGCCGCTGTGGTTGCTGCGCTTTGGTTGGTTTCCTTATTCTTCGTGTTCTTCGTCTTCTAAATTTTACAGATTTAATTTAAAATTGAAATTACATGGAAAAACATCTTACTAAAATTTGGAAATTAAATCTAACCACGGATTTATCCGTGGGTTAAAAAATGAATCCATATAAAATGGCAGATTAACCCGAGAACCACGAGGAACAAAAACCATACAATTCAAAAACCATTCATAGCAATTCAATAATAATAATCATGCATATTCATAGGTAATATTATTTTTACCGACAGAGCCAAATAATTCAACCTGGCTCCTATACCATTTGAAGGGATTTCGTTGTCGTGAATTGAATCACTTAATCCATGTAAGCCCAGGTTGAAAATTGGATATCAAAAATAAATTGCTATGCCTATGAAAAATCCTAGCATGCTCCTATTGAAATGCAGAAGGAGGTTTATGCGGAATACCTGGATTGTCTGAATTGTTGAACTGGTTGCGCAGAGATTTGATCCTCAATCCTCTTTCTTGCGTAACAAGATTTAATCCTACAAGATGAAGGAATTAAATCTCTGAAATCAGTCTAATTAATTTCGAAAATAATGAGCCGGAAGAAGAAAAAGATCCTCCAGATCTGATCTTCTGATCTGTATCCTAGCTCCGATCCAAAAATCTGGTGAAGATTCCCTCTGGATTCTGTGCCTATTGAGAAGCAGAATTTCCTCCCTCTTCTCAGATCTTGTGTCACCTATAGCTGCTCCCAATTACTGGTTTGCTGCTTAGCAACTTATGATCTTGTGGTGTGTTGTGATCTGAGAAAATGAGGGGTATTTATAGGACAAATCTGACCTCTAATGGGCTTGAGCTTTCATGGGCCAGACTAAGGACCAGAATGCAAATAGCAAATAAGGCCAATCAATCAATTAATTCTCATATTCAACCCAGAATATAATTAATTAATTGATATTGATTCATACCAAAGAATCAATACAGTCCTCCCTATTTGCTATCACGTTATGGGGAACGGGTTGCATATTCTCGGTATATCCCCATATTTAAGGTTACAGACATTCATTTATTAATTTAAGCTCTGACAAGCAATTAAATTAATTAACATCTTATATTCCTGAGTCAATCCACTCAACCTTCTTCATTTGTGCTTGAACTTAATCAGCTTGCAGGACTTTAGCATAATGAACCTTTTGAGCTGCTCAGGGAATGTCACCATCCTATACTGGATGTGGTTACCTAGTTCCAGTCACAGACAGTCATACACAGAATGCTACCACCCAAGATAAAGATATACGAGTTCAACAAGAACTCTCCACCATAGTATCTCAAAGTGAGACACAAATCCGTGTATAGCTCCGTACCTTCATTTAGGCTTAGGATTCCATCAAGCCACCAAGATCAAGATTCCTTTAATGTCAGATAAAGGAATCGATCTTAACTTAGGTTCTATCAATGCGTACCGCACGCACCAGCATACCAAGAAACCAAGATAAGCTACTTATTACCGCGTATGCTGCAGCCTATACCGACAGTCTATCCTGGGACTGTCTGAGCTGTGATAACTGTTTATATCTCGCTAGGTCAAGTGATCCATACGATCTTCCGCGATCTACTACACACTATATGATCTCCCTATCGACGAGATAAGATAATAAAGCATTTGCGAAATATGTTTGTTAATTCAGACAGGAGATGATCATACAACATTCATGATTCCCAGTATATTAACCAATAAACCTTGTACATAATATACCAATCATAATGCTTTCAATATATAAATCTATCAGTTCCAACTCTCAGTTTTAAATTTTGGTCTATTTCTCAGTATGGAGGTTCTATACTTAGCCAATTTCGAAAAAATCTTTGTTGGCAGAGAAATTGAGAAACTGACTTCCGAAGACTAAGTTTCAGTATGGAGGATCTACTCAGTATGGAGATCTACATTTAGCCATTTTAGTAAAAAAATTTGGTGGACCATACTAACTCTCAAAAACTAAGTTTTGGTTTTCATACTTATAATATTTTTGAAGGACGAATGCAGAATTAAACTGAGTTCCAACTCTCAGTTTAGGAACTTACTTATACTCAGTATGAGCATAGAGGTGGGATTCTCGAATTTCAAATCAATTGCTTATCACATACGACGTATTAAATGCACAACAGGTGGCGATCAATCCGAGCATACCATGTGGAGACCCCGCTCCCCACGTCAGATCGTGTCAGATCAAGGCGAACCGTTGCTGCATCCTATCCATCAATCCAAACTTGTTGACTTCATCCAAGCCGTTCGAACTGATTTGCTGCATACTATATATAGGCAAAGGATTATCGACAGTTATCCTTTACAAACTTTGTCATTTTCATCCTTTCTCCAAAGCTTACCAATCCAGATCCTTCGAGCATTCAAAGCAATCATTCTTCTTCAATTATTGCCAATCATCACCACTCAAAATGCTGAAAAAATCCACCAAAACTCCTCAAAAAGACCTAGTAGGAGAGACCTTAACATCTAGTTGAGAGGTAGAGGAGCTTGTTTACGTGAATCGTCCTTATGCCCAAGTTCTGGAATTATTTAAGGACGATCCAAAGAAGCTCTCACTTGAACAGAGAAGAGATGCACATGTGATAAAGGAGAAAATCCTCAACATTGACGATGTTCAGAATGTCTGTCCTGATAACCGTCTCCCACATAAACTGACTGGAGAGAAGATCGTATACTTCCTGCGGGCACGACCGAAGAGGTTCCACTCGTACTTGGTCGCTCAATTCTATGCCAATATAGTGGTGGACACCAACAAGAAAGCTTTCAATACACTGGTGGCCGGCACTACTATCCGAGTAACTCCCTGGTTACTCAAACAAGTGTTTCATCTCAGAAACTGTGGCACCTCCATCCATGTGTACCTACAAGGCGTTGATAAAGAAAGAATGAGGGAACACATGAAGGGCCACTGGAACTAGTGGAAGAGGGAGGAGATTACAACCGGGTGGAAGATGAACCACAAGACCAATGAACTTGATCCTTTTTACAAGTTCTTGGCAGATATTACGATTCGCATGCTCCAATGTGAGGTGGGATCCTTTTCAGAGATGAGCCGAAAGAAGTTCTCGGTACTTATGGCCATCAATGACGAAGTCCACGAAAATTGGGCGGAGTTTATTTTTGAGAGGCTACTCGATTATGTGGGTAGGCAGACCACAATTGAGAGCATAGGTCAGTTTGCGACCAACGTGGGCTTTGGATTGAAGGTGAGTTACCTACTAGAGAAGTTTTTGGAAGTGGTGGATGATGGGGAGGTGTTGATCCCCATTAACTTCATTCCCACCAGATCAGTTGTGGGAGAGCCTAGCTCATCCAAGGATGATGGTGATGAGCAAGGAGGAGATGAGCAGGAGGGTGGTGGAGAAGAAGAATGAGAGGCAGGTGATGAGGCAGAATCTAATGCTCAGAGGGAGGAGAGTCTGCAGAAGGCAATGGAGGACCTCCCCCAACTGAATAATCTTGGGGAGGATCCAACAAGGCCCAAGAAGAAAAGGCTGAGGAAGAAATTTGGTGATGAACAGCCCGAACAACAAGCTATTCCATTTTAAGGGTGCATTGTAGGGTTTTCCCGTGAACCGAATCACCAAAACCAAACTGAACCGGATCGATCTATGGATATTGCCCATAATTCAAATTCTCAAAACCCTAGCATGCTCCTATGAATTTAATACAAAGATTGTGGATTAATGAATTACAGTAACTCCGTAGTCTCTGATCCGATCTTTTGCGTTTGAACTTCCACTTTAATTCAACCACGCAATTCGATTTAATCTGCGGAAACAGAAATTATAACCCTAATTTCTTGATTAAATTCAAAAATAAAAGAGAGAAGAAAAGAGAAATATGTTCTCCAGATCAGATCTTCAGGGCTGTGTCCCAATGCTGTTCAGATCTACTACTGGTGAGGACTCCGTAGATCTGTATTCTGAGCAGGACCAGAATCGAAATTCTCCTCCTTTTCTTCTCCAAAATCGGCGCCTCCCTCTCTCTCTCGGTTTAGGGTTTTTCAACTGTGTTTCTACTTATGAGAGAGAGAGAGCTATCTATTTATAGACCTAGGGTTGAAACCCTAATGGGCCATTTTGGGCTCAATTCATCATATTTAATTGGGCCAGTCCTGGGACCTAATGCAAATAATAAAGTGGGCATATAATTAATTAATTCCCATGTCCACAACCCAAGACACAATTAATTAATTAATATTAATTCTTTTTCACCACAGAATTAATACTGACCTACCCCTTTATTACCACGTTATGAGAACGGGTTGCATTAATTGAGAATCCCCATATTTAAGGTTACCGGACATCCATTAATTAATCGGAGCCTCTGACAAGCTCTAACTACAATTAATTAATATCTTATAATTCCTGAGTAGTACCACTCAAACCTTATCACTCGTGCCTGAACTTAATCAGCCTGCAGGACTTTGGCACGATGAATGTTATTGAGCTCCTCAGGGAATGTCCCCATCCTATTACTCGGATATGGATACCTAAACCCAGTCTCAGGCGGTACTACACGAACCGCTGTTACCCAAGATGCGGATATACGAGCACGTTACTTAGGCTCTCCACCATGGCAAGTCAAAGCAACAGACAATCCGTGCAAACCCCTGAACCTTCGTTAGGGTTTGGACTCAAACAATATAATGAGATATATTATTCGCTGATGTCAGATAGTCGAATACATCTCACTGCGGTCCATCAATACGCCACCTCTGCGTATCAGCATGTCAAGTAACCAAGACAGACTACTTATTCCGACAATGCCGCAGCCATCCGGACAGACGTATCCTCATACGCTATCTCGGCTGTGAACGTGTTTATGTCTCACTAGGTCAAGTGATCATACTGTCTTCTGTGATCTACAACACGCCGTATGATCGTCCCTATCGGTGAGACAGGAGGATACCATTGTTCATACATGTACAATTGTTAACAGATAGGAGAAATAAATCGTAGTATACTCATTATAATAAATGCTTTCAGTATACAAAACCCATCAATCTCCCACTTATACTCAAAGCATAACTAAGCTATTACAGAGTATACAGTCCGTCTATCTAGTCTGCTGTCTCTCTAACCACTGTCAGTGGTCGGCATCCACCTCAGACCCAGCTCACGAATATGTCTTTCGTAAACTGTCTGCGGCAAGCTCTTTGTAAACGGATCAGCCATATTGTTAGCAGTGTCAATCATCTTAATCAGCACATCGCCCGTCGATACGATTTCTCGTATGATATGGTACTCTCTCTCTATGTGTTTGCTTGCCCCGTGAGACCGCGGTTCCTTTGAGTTTGCCACTGCACCAGAGTTATCACAATAAATTGTGATGCTCCTTGGCAAACTCGGGATCACGCCCAACTCTAAAAGGTAGTTCCGGAGCCACACCCCCTCTTTCGAGGCGTCGGAAGCGGCGACATATTCCGCCTCCATGGTGGAGTCAGCAATTCATTTCTGCTTTGAGCTCCTCCAAGATACAGCTCCACCTCCCAGGGTAAACACATAACCTAAGGTCGATTTCTTCTCATCCTGGTCCCCTTGGAAATCCGAGTCTGTATAACCCACAGGGCACAGATCCTCACTTTGATAAACTAGGCAGAAATTCATAGTTCTCTTCAAATACTTGAGGATATGCTTTACAGCAGTCCAGTGCGCCTGTCCAGGGTTAGACTGATATCTTGCTACCATGCCAACGGCATAACAGATATCTGGCCTGGTACACAGCATCGCATACATGAGACTACCCACTGCCGAAGCATATGGTACAAGACTCATCTCGTCTTTCTCCCACTGTGTCTAAGGACACTGCCCACTAGAAAGACGAACGCCATGTCGGAAAGGCAGCAAGCCTTTCTTGGCGAGTTGCATGCTGAACCGGGCTATCACAGTATCCACATAGGATGCCTGGGATAAGCTCAACATTCTTCTCTTTCGATCTCGCGAGACCTTAATACCAAGAATGTAGCCAGCTTCTCCCAGATCCTTCATTTGGAACTGTTCGGATAACCAAACTTTGATTTCGGACATTACTCCCTCGTTGTTTCCAAATAGGAGTATGTCATCAACGTATAGTGCAAGGAAGACCACACTCCCACTGACACAAAGTCGGTAAACACAACTTTCGTTTTCCAACTGTGCAAATCCATAGGATTTAATCACATCGTTGAAACATAAGTTCCACGACCTTGAAGCTTGCTTAAGTCCATACAAGGACTTCCTAAGCTTCCAGACCAGATGTTCTTTGCCCTTGCTTATGTAACCCTCGGGTTGCTGCATATAGATGTCTCTACCTTCTTCAAGGTAACCGTTTAGAAAAGCGGTTTTGACATCCATCTGCCAGATCTCGAGGTCCATATGCGCAGCTATGGCAAGGAGTATCCGGATGGATTTGAGCATGGCTACGGGTGAAAAGGTTTTGTCATAGTCAATGCCCTCTTTCTGACTATAACCCTTTGCCACCAGCCTGGCCTTAAAAGCCGTGATATTTCCATCCGCCCCTTTCTTTCTCTTGTATACCCATTTGCACCCTATGGCCCTAAAGCCATCCGGCAAATCAGTTTTCTGGTATACATCCATAGCAGTTATGGATTCAATTTCAGAATCCATGACGACACGCCATTTGGCAACATCCTTGTCCTGCATTGCCTCTTCGTAAGTCAGTGGGTCAGAGTCCTCATGTCCGTCTTCCGGGCTCAAGTCCGAAGACTCACCCACGAACATGTACCTTTCTGGCTGGAAAATAACTCTCCCACTACGACGAGGCATCGGTGCCGTGTCAGTTGTAGGTGCAGTAACTTGTGATCCTGCACCTTGCACTGAAGAACGTGCATGTGGTGCTGAACCTTCCACAGGTTCACCCACATTCGCACGTTCCCCTTCCCTTGGTATTGCATTTTCGTTCTCAATTTTTTGAAGAACGATATCACTCCTTAACTTGTGATTACTCACATACTCGTCCTCCAAGAATCTAGCGTTGGTGCTAAAAACTACCCTTTGACTCTCAGGACAGTAAAAGTAATCATCTTTCGTTTGCCTGGGATACCCTATAAACAACATTACCTTTGACCTGCTTTCTAATTTATCAGGTTCCTTCGACAGTACGTGTGCCGGACAGCCCCATACTCTAAACTTGCACAAACTGGGTTTGCGACCAAGGAAGAGCTCAGAAGGCGTCTTAGGAACTGATTTAGAAGGCACCACATTAAGCACGTAAGCCGCTGTTTCCAATGCGTAGCCCCAAAATGAAATAGGTAAGCTTGCATAACTCATCATTGATCTTACCATCTCTAGAAGAGTCCTATTTCTTCTTTCAGCTACACCGTTCTGCTGAGGAGTACCCGGTGCAGTCCATTGGGATGTAATCCCATTATCTGACAAATATTGTAGGAACTCGTTGCCGAGGTATTCGCCACCGCGGTCAGATCGCAGCGACTTGATAGTTTTCCTGACCTTCTTTTCTACTTCAGCCTTGAACTCTTTGAATTTCTCAAAGCATTCAGACTTGTAGCGAAGCAGGTAAACATATCCGTACCTTGAGTAATCGTCAATGAAAGTGACGAAGTACTCGTACCCTCCACGAGCTTGCGTGGACATCGGTCCACATAAGTCAGAATGGATCAATTCCAACACTTCCTCTGCTCGAGACTGACTAGCCTTAAAAGGCCTAGTTGACATCTTGCCCTCGATGCAGGATTTGCAGACTTGATAAGGTACAGCCCGGACTAAGTCCAATGTACCGCCATCTGCAAGTCTTTGAATCCGCTTCAAGCTGATGTGGCCTAGTCTCAAGTGCCAGAGATCAGAAGAAGTTAGTTTTCTCTTTCTAGGATTATCAATTACGGATGAATTACATGCAATGCTAGAGGACATATTTTGATCGAAGTAGCATAAAGAGTACAAATCAACACAACGGATAACATTGTTACTGCCAATGATGAAATCATAAATAACAAATATCCATAATAGGTTGATATAATTTGTCCTGCCGATGAACCACGGCCCACAAATAAACCCTCAAATGTACTTGAAACATCAAAACATAAGGAAAGGGAAAAAAACTCCATGAAGCTCCATCATAAAACGTTGCCTTCATCCAGCTTGGTATCTTCTTGCCATCATTCACCAGCCTTATCGGCACGGTCCCCTGCAAAGTACAACAACATGATCAACAAGTCAGTGCTTACAGCTCTAGAAGAGCAACAACGGACTCTAATCATGCTTACGGTTATACATGCAAATGGCATACCTTGTCTAGCTTTGTTGGCTTGACAATCTTTCCTCCAATGTCCTTTCATACCACACCTGAAGCACCTGTCCCTATCAGTCGCCACTTTAGGCTTTTTCCCAGTCCCACCATCCTTCACAGGTGTCTTCTTGGCCCACTTCTTAATCCCCTTCTTCCGCTTCATACCTTTCGGTACAGCAGAGAGATTACCAGAAGTGGCTAAGACAACCTTTTGAGGGTTCATGACCGATTCAGCTACCATCAAGTCATTGAGTAACTCGTTAAAAGTATACTCTTTCTTGTTCATGACAACATTCAGTCTAAAACTCTCAAAGGACTTGGGTAGAGAGTTCAGTATGATATCGACCTTAGCCTCAGCGTCGATACCTCCACCATGCACAGTTAGCTCATCCATGAGGTGAGTCGTGGTAACTACGTGCTCTCTCACTGAGGTGCCATCAGTCATTTTCATACTCACGATTTCTTTCATGAGATTGAACCTGACAGCTCTATCAGTTTCCCCAGAGGTTGCCGTTAGACTCAACATGATGTCATAGGCATCCCTATGGTGCTGATGTTGCTGCTGCAAGACTTTCGACATAGTGGTCATCATGTAGCACTTGACTACATTGTTCGACTTCTCCCACTTGTTATAATAGTCTACTTCCTCTTGAGAGGACTCAGTAGTTGGCACTATAGGATGAAGTACTTGCAGAACGAACATATGTTCTTCTGCAATTAGGAGGTACTCGAGATTGCGTTTCCATTCCAGGAAGTTTGGACCAGTTAGAGTGTTTTGTGCGAGAATGTTGATCACATTAGACATAGACATATCTGAGACAACAAAGAATCTTAAATAAGAACATACATGTTGAACTGCGAAAACAAATGCATTGAAAACCTTTTAATAAATCAAATACAAATGTTTTCCACTAATTGCCCAAGATTTCCCACCGCAAGCTACACTCGTAGACGTTTATGATGTCACCCTCAACCAGAATTGCGGGTTTTAAGCCTCAATCCATTTAATTTCACTACCATGTCAGGATGCTTTTGACACTAGAAATTAATAATTAGTGAAAACCTTAGACCAAGCCATCTCTCAAGAACAGGGATGCAATTCTTGCATTATATTCTAAGATGCTTCTAAGCAATTAAACCACAAATTTAACTCTGGCCAAAAGAGACAGTTTAGCATGGCACGTAACCATACCGCACAGCCCTTAAAGCTTTTGTTATCTATAATTTAAATCAATCCTAGAATACTTGTGAAAGAGATCTACGCAAGCTACACTCGTAGATGTTTACGCAAAACCCTCCCACTATTCACATGATCTAAATTGTTTGTCTTGAAATCCCAACAGCCGTACCCATGCACCTCCAGGAACTAGCAAGCTACACTCGTAGACGTTTACTAGAACGAGAGATACACTTACAGCCTAGGACCGCTTTGTGGAGGTCTATTGATTTTAATTAAAAAATCTGCTTAGTATTTTTCTTTTAAAAGGTTTCTTTATGCGCACATATAATTTCTTTGTCATTATATTTCCCAAATTTTTGCATGTAAAATTACAAGCCCAAAAATTCCCAAAATATAATTCAATAAAAGAAATTAATCACATAAGCATGCTTGGAAAGCTGTAAATAATAAAAGCAGTAAAACATGCTTTTCCTATTATCTACACATGCTTAATAGCGCACATAAATAAATCACATATCATACGAGGACAATTAAGGCAAACAAAAATTTCTCGTGGCCCCAAAAATAAATAGAAAATAAAATCTATCTATTACAATTTGAATTTTGAATTTAATAGATAAATTCAAATCTTCTCAAATCTTCAAGGGCCTCCAAATCTTGATTCACCACTGATGATTTATCCTAACTCTAATGCAAACTTAGGGTTTACACAGGATTGTACAAACCACCAAAACCACAAGCCACCGCGACGGGACAGCAGCAGCCAACGACGACCGAAACTGCCGCCGGCCACCGACCGCCGCCGCCGGCCCAGCGCCGCCCTGCGCCGCCGCGCGAGCGCACCGCGCGCCTGCCCTACTCGCGCCCGCGCGCAGACTGCATGCCGTGGGTGCTGCCCGCGCGCGCCGTGCGCACGCTGCACGCCCCGGCCGCGCGCCTGCCGCGCCGCCGCCGCCGTGCACCGCCCTCCATCGGCTCCGTCTTCGTTC
>JAPKLW010002262.1:28961-101131 GCA_026898455.1 Plectranthus barbatus
CTTCGTTCTTCGTCCTCGACCCGTCCAATTACATAATTTGAAAAAATAAAATAACAGAAACCATTCTATTACAATTTCAAATCTATGCTAATCATGGATTTTCTCATGATTTTACAAAAAATAATCCAGCCCTACACGGATAAACCACTGCGGGCTGAATCACACGGGTTGCCACGAGGAACAAAAACCAACATACACAATAATAAATTCATACATGCATAATATCGAATTTTAATTATGAACAACAGAGCCATAAATCAGAAACCTGGCTCTAATACCAATTGTAGGGTTTTCCCGAGAACCGAATCACCAAAACCAAACTGAACCGGATCGATCTATGGATATTGCCCATAATTCAAATTTTCAAAACCCTAGCATGCTCCTATGAATTTAATACAAAGATTGTGGATTAATGAATTACCGTAACTCCGTAGTCTCTGATCCGATCTTTTGCGTTTGAACTTCCACTTTAATTCAACCACGCAATTCGATTTAATCTGCGGAAACAGAAATTAGAACCCTAATTTCTTGATTAAATTCAAAAATAAAAGAGAGAAGAAAAGAGAAATATGTTCTCCAGATCAGATCTTCAGGGCTGTGTCCCAATGCTGTTCAGATCTACTACTGGTGAGGACTCCGTAGATCTGTATTCTGAGCAGGACCAGAATCAAAATTCTCCTCTTTTTCTTCTCCAAAATCGGCGCCTCCCTCTCTCTCTAGGTTTAGGGTTTTTCAACTGTGTTTCTACTTATGAGAGAGAGAGAGAGCTGTCTATTTATAGACCTAGGGTTGAAACCCTAATGGGCCATTTTGGGCTCAATTCAGCATATTTAATTAGGTCAGTCCTGGGACCTAATGCAAATAATAAAGTGGGCCTATAATTAATTAATTCTCATGTCCACAACCCAGGACACAATTAATTAATTAATATTAATTCTTTTTCACCACATAATTAATACTGACCTACCCCTTTATTACCACATTATGAGAACGGGTTGCATTAATTGAGAATCTCCATATTTAAGGTTACCGGACATCCATTAATTAATCGGAGCCTCTGACAAGCTCTAACTACAATTAATTAATATCTTATAATTCCTGAGTAGTATCACTCAAACCTTATCACTCGTGCCTGAACTTAATCAGCCTGCAGGACTTTGGCACGATGAATGTTATTGAGCTCCTCAGGGAATGTCCCCATCCTATTACTCGGATATGGATACCTAAACCCAGTCTCAGGCGGTACTACACGAACCGTTGTTACCCAAGATGCGGATATACGAGCACGTTACTTAGCCTCTCCACCATGGCAAGTCAAAGCAACAGCCAATCCATGCAAACCCCTGAACCTTCGTTAGGGTTTGGACTCAAACAATATAACAAGATCTATTATTTGCTGATGTCAGACAGTCGAATACATCTCACTGCGGTCATCAATACGCCACCTCTGTGTATCAGCATGTCAAGTAACCAAGACAGACTACTTATTCCGACAATGCCGCAGCCATCCGGACAGACGTATCCTCATACGCTGTCTCGGTTGTGATCATGTTTATGTCTCACTAGGTCAAGTGATCATACTGTCTTCTGCGATCTACAACACGCCGTATGATCGTCCCTATCGGTGAGACAAGAGGTAACCATTGTTCATACATGTACGATTGTTAACAGATAGGAGAAATAAACCGTTGTATACTCATTATAATAAATGCTTTCAGTATACAAAACCCATCATGCATGACCATCGATATTGCAAGGAAGCCCCGAACTGAGGTTTCTCGGCCTCTGAAAAGGGAAAAGAAAGATGGAGAGAGGGTGGTGATGGAGAAGGGCAGCGAGAAGGCCCGGATGGAGGAAGCTTAGAGGAAGGAGGCTGAGGCTGAGGCTGCTAGTGGCAAAGGGAAGGAGAAAGTAGACAAAAGCAGTAAGCGCAAGGGCGACCAAACTGACTCTACAGCCAGGCGCAAGCTGACTTTCCGGGAGCCAGAGGTGGAGATTCCCCAGGAGATACACATTCATTTCCTATCCAACACTCTGAGGATATGACATTTGAAGAGCTCTACAGGGAAGCTCATGGCATAGATCAACATCCTGAGAGGCAATAAGAGCAGCCTGAGCAACCCATTGTGGAGGAGACTGACGAGCAAGAAAAAGAAGCGGTGGAGGGTACTCAGCTTGAGACTGATGTACTCCCTCCGTCCCACTTGAATTGTCACACTTACTAAATTGGGCGTCCCAACTAAATTGTCACATTTCCAAAAATGGCAACCTTTTCACACTCAACAATAAAATATTAATCCCACTAACTCATTCTACACTCACAACTCTTAATTCCCGTGCCAAAAAGAAAGACGACAATTCTAACGGGACGGAGGGAGTACTAGAGAAGGATGTGATAGTCTCTGCTGAGGAGATAGTCATGGAAATAGCTCGTGAGGTTGCCGAGCTCGCTATAGAAGAGCAGGAGAAGCAAGCGAAGGATGTGCAGGCGACCACCCCGAAAAAATTGGCGGATCAGGAGATAGAGAATGAGGGCGAGAAGGACGCGCAAATGGAGACCCCCTCCCAAACTGAGAATGAGGCTACTCAGCTTCAGTCTACCCATGTTGAGAGCTCACGAGGTGATTAGGGAGGTGAGTCTGCCGTATAAACTTCATCTGATGACTCCCAGGTCTACTCCGATGATGATGACCAGAGTAATCCCCGGATGGAAGAAGAGTTTGACTATGAAAGGGATATGCATGGCGTGTGGAGGCCGCATCCCTGGGATGAAAGAGTCAAGGATCATGCTTACAAGCCCAGTCAGTTCCCGGAGTACAAAGCTCCATTGAGTGGGTTACCTCATCCAGAGTCTTCTACCGAGTGTATAAAAAGATGGTTCCCACCAATCAGACAAACTGAAGTAGGGGATGCTAAGTTGATCCCCTGGGCTGCTGAAATTTCACAAAGGATAGAGCGTCGAGTCGCCGAAGAGATAAATTTGCTCTATCCCGACTTGCTGACTGAAGTTTCAGAGGCATGCAAGGTGCTGAGGCAGGAGTTCAGGAGATGGAGGAGGTTTGACTTAGCCATGCATGAGCTTAATACTGAAGATCTATCGATAATGCATGCTAGGTTGGACCTCACCTACTGGAGGTCCGAGCAGATTTGGGCAAACGAGTGGAGTGCCCAGGCAGAGACAAGGCAGATGAATGAGGGGGAAGTCCGGATGAGGTTGCTAGCTATCCAATCCTTCAGAGCTGAAACTTATGATGAG
This sequence comes from Plectranthus barbatus, assembly GCA_026898455.1. Taxonomy (NCBI): domain Eukaryota; kingdom Viridiplantae; phylum Streptophyta; class Magnoliopsida; order Lamiales; family Lamiaceae; genus Plectranthus; species Plectranthus barbatus. The sequence continues at coordinate 32,218 of JAPKLW010002262.1, forward strand.
CACAACTTCAATTTGGATGCTCACAGGGTGCCCCCCTCCAATTATCTTTTTGTGCCAGAAGCTCCTATCTTTGCCATCCCGATCACTCAGGTACATTCTATCTCTTCTGAATCTTCTCTTCATGTTGAGTCGGAGGAGATGTAAGCTCAAGAGCCTACTCTAGAAGCATATCAAAAAATCATTGTTGCAAGGAGGAATAAGGTGGAAAGGCTGACTGAGCAGCACCGGAGGATTGAGGCTAAGCTAGAGCAAGCTAAGGTTGAGTTGCAAACTGCTGAAGAAGAGACCCAGGATTTGGAGCAAGCTCTCGATCTGTCTGCTGCACTCACCTTGTCATCCACCGCAGAGTGAGCAGCCGAACTGATAAACATCATAACATCCAATCGTGCAAATCTAGCCAGAACTGCCAATCTGATAAGGGTCAAGATATGGATCCGGAGGAAGATTGAGGCTCATCGAGCTGAGAAGCTAAGGCAGCAGCAAGAAACTGAGCTAAAATAGAAAGAAGAAGAGTTTGCAAGGCAGCAGCAGGAAGCTGAGTTAACGCAGAAGGAAGAAGAAGAAGAAGAGCTCATAAGGCAGCAGCAGGAAGCTGACTTAAAGAAGAAGGAAGAAGAAGAGCTCGCAAGGCAGGAGGAGGAGTGAACCAGGCTATTGACGGTGGTGCCCTTTGGGATTGAAATAGAGATTCCTGGTTCCGCTCTCCAAACTACTTCTGATGTCGTACCCACTGCCATGCTGACTCACTTTCAACATCAGATTGAAGAAATCAAAGTTCGCCTGGATGAAAAAGATAAAAAGGAAGCTTATACCTCAGAGTCCTAATACTCTATCAAGTCTATCGTCTCGACCCTGGTTGACATTATCAAAAAGGGGGAAGAAGATAGGCAGAAAGAAAGAGAAGAGCGGAGACTGAGACAAGAAGAGGTAAGAAGGAGGGAAGAGGCAGAAGAGAAGAGGATGCAAGAGCAGTACAACATGTTGGCTGAGCTCGTTGCTAAACTTTCTGGATCAAAACCATCCTCATATGATCCTCCTCCTCCATGATTCTTCGAGCTAAGTTTCTTGTACTTAGTTTTTTGAAAGTTTAGTTTTTGTTCTTTCATTGTACTTGTAATCTCCCATTTCATTAATGAAAGTTCTGAACCTGGCCTATAGACAATCACTCATTCTCTCTCTCTCTCTCTCTCTCTCTCTCTCTCTCTTCCTTCGAAGTTTTTCTTTAACTTGACTGAATTCACTTTTCCAAGTGTGAGCACCAAACTTACTTTTCTCTCTATTGGTATTAATCGAGAAATGTCTCTCCAATTCAGGGGGAAGATAAAATAGAGTATGTCAGAATAAGGACTCGTGTGCTGAGTAGTGTCTTTGTAAACTCAGTACAACGTGTTTCTTTTTCTTTCTGACTTTAGTAAGTAGTTTTGACAATATCAAAAAGGGGAAAATTGTTAGGAACTGAGTTTCAGTTTACTCCTTAATTTGATGTTTTGATATGTTAAAACTTACTTTAGTACTAAGTTTCTAGAGTTGTAAATGTAATCCTTGTATATGATTGTTCGAGTTGTAATAGAAACTTAGGTGCTGAAGACCGAGCAAAAGAATCAGAAACTTACTTTCTAAAGAAATCTTTCAAGAAGTTAAAGCTCGAGATATGAAAACAAGTGTTCGTGCTTAAAACTTAGTTTTCTGGAAACTAAGTTTTGGATACTGGAACTGAGCTTTACCAAGTACGGCAAAGGTCATACTGACTTTGGGATGTCAGCATGGAGAAGGCCTATACTGACTTTAGAGTGCCAGTATAGAGGTTCAAAGCATGTGAAACACACATGTTTAAAGTCAGACTTAAAGGCGAATAAATGCTAAGTAAAAGTCAGTACGAGGATGTCTCATACTTGGATTCCTCGGACTAAAACTTAGTCTGGCAAGAGCAGGTAGGAAGTATACTGCAAGGACAGACTTTTCAGAGCAGAGCAAACCTATGAAGAATGGATGTGATTGGACGACCCGAACGATGTGTCTAACGGCTCGAACGATGTGTCTAACGGATAAAATTCAAAGTGTCGTCCAAGGCTGCCTATAAATAGTTCAACATTTCGAATGCAGAACACACCTGAAACACGTGGAAAGCTAAGTCGACACTCTGCCAAACTTTCTACTCAAAGCTCTCTGAAATTTCGTGTACTTAACATGAGACTTGAGTTTATAACTCAAGTTATTCATTCCGTGCAAGTGTTTTAAAAGCACGAGGCTGAAGCTTAAAGCTAAAGCTGTTCTTTGGTGAATATAATTTTTCTAAAGTTATATTCATAGCAGTCAGTATTCTACTATGGAATACTGATTCTCACGGGCATTGCCATCAAACTTAGTTCTGGGAAGAACCTACCAGGAAAAAGGCTGCGGGGTGCGTCCTCACTTCAACCTTAAGAGTGCCAGCTTGCAAGGAGTTCCTAGGCGAGTGACGTCAGCAGATCGTAGGACGGAGGTTTCTGACGGGCTGACCATAGATCGTAAGGAGACTTGTAATTGAAACTTAGTAGATTACCGATTAAGTTCGGAAGAGTGGACATATGATTTTAAGTCCAAACCACTATAAATATCCTGTGTTTTTATTTGCTTTTATTTTCCAAACTTACTTTGAAACCTTCAATATTTGTCTAAGTATTGAGGCATATAACTCTGAAACTCACTTAACTTCTATCTGAGCTATACTTACTTTCATAACCCGAAACTGAGCTTTAGTCAGTTTCGAAGAACGGGTGCTAATCTATCTTATTTCTACTGCACATTATTACACTCTGATTTCGGGACCAACATTAAGCATTTTATATCGTATTGTAATGTTAATGCTGGATATTACTCTTAAAATGAACAAAATTGTAGTTAAATACAGGTTTTAAAATTATCATTCATTGTATATAATTACTATATTGTCCTTTAATGCATGATATTGACCATAAAATGCCTTTTATTTGGTGGCCTGTGATTTAATCTGATGCGTTGATCGGAAAATATGAATGACCGAATTTATTATCATTTCTCATACTAAGGTCCATTCTCAGTAGAACACTTCTCACTTTCTATATGATAATATATAGAGAGAGGGTAGACGGCTCAATCATTTTGTGTTAAATTGGACTGACTTCACACTCACACCCTTCATGTTACACATGTACACTAAATATATGATTCAAATTACGATTTATTCGTAATCTCTTTTTTTTTTGGTTACATATTTGTTTTGTGCTATTTTATCCCAAGAAAATGAATTTTAGTCAATTTTACCCTGAGTTTTCTCCTTCTATCGATTTTATCCTAACTTTTACTTCTATTTATGAATAATCTTAGATAACAAACAACATTAATTTATTACTAATACATTTGTACGTCCACATGAATTTTTATTTATTTTTTTAAATGAGAGATTATCAAAACGACAACATTTCGTTAAAATTTAAAAATCAGCAATTAAAAAAGTAAATGAGGAAATCACACATTTGTTGATTTTTTAAATTTTAACGAAACAACATTTTAAAAAATAAATAAAAATAAAAGTAGACACTAATGTAGTATCCACATGAAAGAAAAATACGTGAATCAACAATGAATTAACGCCGCTTGTTATACGATAAAATTGATAAACGGTAAAAACTTGAGACAAAAATTGGCTATAATATAACTTTTTGGAATAAAATGAGTAATTTTCCCTAAAATATATTATGTTTAAAAAAGTAATTTTTTTTTATCGCTAATATTGATGCTATATCAATTTAAAGACTACATTATTATTTAACATAAATTAACATTTTAACACCGAATTTCACTTATATACGCAAACAATGTCAATCAAGGCAGATGTTTCACTCTCAGCTGGTAAGCCTTTTTAATATGCCAATCTTGGAGCACTTTGCTTAATATAATGTTTATATACATACAACTTAACTTATATTTTGACTATATATTATTTATAATCTGAATAATTAAATAACTATTATAATATTCAATAATAATTATTATTATAAAAATGTTATAAAACTTTTAGTAAAACACTATATCATTATTTCTCTATGTTATCATAATTAGATAATATCAATCGTTTAAAGTGCACACTAGTTAAACTCTTTTTTTTTTTTTTTTAAAGGATAAGGGTCAATCTAACCTTCTGATTATTCTTAGAGGATCAAATTAGCCCCCCATTCACTATTTGATCCACTTAAATCCTTTAATCATAAAAAATGGTCCAATTCAACCCCTTATATTTTTTAATAACTATTATGCCCTTACTAAGAGATAATACACATATTTAATATTTCTAATTTTTTATTATTATTATCTTATGTATTGTTAGGATTTTTGTTAGAGAAATCATTCATTTACTCTTTTTGTTTTGGTGGGTCAAAGGTTGTAAAAGTCATCTTAGTCAGTTTTTCAGTTTCTAGAGTTCTAAAACTGTAATCCTTGTATAGGATCAATCAAGTTGTAATAGAACTTAGTGGCTGAAGATCGAGCATAGAAAATGATCGAGAACTGATGAAGCGTACGTGCTTGAAGTACGCACTTGAAACTTGGTTTTCACCTAGTATGACCTTGGCCAAGACTGAGTTTGGGTACTCAGTATAGGGTTTTCCATACTGACTAGGAGAAGTCAATTTGAGGGCTTTTCCGTACTGACTAGGAGAAGTCGGTATGAGGGTTTTCCATACTAACTAGGAGAAGTCAGTATGAGGGCTTTTTCGTACTGACTAAGAGAAGTTAGTATGAGGGTTTTCCATACTGACTATGGAAAGTCACTATGAGGGTTAGCCATACTGACTATACGAAGTCAGTATGAGGGCTGGTTGGACTAACTATGAGAAGTCAGTATAAGAGCCTCTAGCTTGAAAGCACGAGCTATTCGAAGACATCGAAGCTCGGTCAGACTTCGGAATATTCATGCCTAGTAAAAGTCAGTACGAGGTTATCCAAACTTGGGTTCCTCAGACTGAAACTTAGTCTGACACAAAGTTAGTGAAAAGCACACTGACACAGCAGATCAGAGCAGAGCATAACAGAGCAGAGCAGACCTATAGTATGGGCTATGATTGGACGACATCTTCCATGAGTCTAACGACTGGATTTATGTGTCTAACGGGCATAAATTCAAGATGCTCGAAGGGTTCCTCTATAAATAGGTCTGCCCCCCAACCTTAAACGGTTACGAACCTTGAACAGAAAGTGACGAGCTCCATACGAAAAAGAGCATATATCTAAGCCATCTCTCTGCTAAAACTCTTTGAGTTTCCGTGTTTCTATACACGAGACTTGAGTTCCTGACTCAAGTTATTACTCCGTGCTACACTCTCTTAGCACGAGGTTGAAGCTTTTTAGCTAAAGCTTTTCTTTGATGAATATATCTTTCTAAGATATATTCATAGCAGTCACTTTCATACTCTGGGATTCTGATTCTCGCGGGCTTTTGCCAACCACCTGAGTTTTGGAAAGAACAGTAAACATCCAACCACTAGAAAGAAGGTTGCGGGGTGTCGTCCTCACTTCAACCTGAAGACTAAGCGTACAAGAAGTTCCTAGGCGAGTGACCACAGCAGGCCGAAGGACGGAGTGCCGACGGGTTGTGTATAGATCGTAAGGAGGCTTGTATTTACTTAGTGATTTATCCAGACCAAGGGTCTGAAGGTGGATGTAGGATTTTTAGATCCGAACCACTATAAAATATCTTGTGTTCTTTACTGCTTTCATTTATATTTCTGTCTTGTTTTGTTTCGCAAACTGACTTTCAAAACCTTCAATACTTGTCCAAGTATTGAAGTGTATATACTGTGAAACTTACTTAATAACGACAGACCTAAGCTTAACGACTTTCAAGTACCCTAAACTAAGTTACTGTCAGTTTAGTAAAACAAAGTGCAACTCATTTTTTCATTCCGCTGCATATTACGTACTCTGATTTTGGGACCAACATGTATTGATCTTATTATTTTAATTTTTATAAAATTGAAATAATTATGATAATAAAATAAATTAAATATAATAAATATTTTGTATTTTCGTGCTAATTTTTTAAGCTAATTTCTTAGAAACTATTCGTTACTCGATACAATATCTATAATCTCATTTTTATAATTTATTTAAATAAATGTAAAACTATATAAATAAAATAATAGGTTACAAATTTTAAAAATTTGAAAAAAGTTATGTCCATTCATATCAAAAAATGGAAAAATGCCTAAACTCTGGAATTAAAATAAAAAAATTTATAGTTGATAAAGAAAAAATAAATTTTAATAAAATAAATTGGCATCGGATACGATAATTTCTTTCTCTTGCGCCTAATTTCTATATCCATGAGAAAAGAAAATCATTAATTCAATTAACAGTATTCAGCATATAGTAAGTACGATTGCGTGTGTGAAGTAAATTAGGCTTTTTTTTTCTTTATAACTCCAGCTATTTTTTTAATTCAACGGGTTTAGGCGGCTTTTTTTTTTTCCTTTTTCAAAATAATGGACACAGTTCTTGCCAATTTTTCAAATCCCATAACCTATTATTTTATTTATATATTTTTATTTTTATTAAAATAAATTATAAAAATGAGATTTTTGTAATATATTGAGTAAATAATAGTTAGGAAGAAAACAACTTAAAGAAATTAGCACAAAAATACAAAATATTTATTATATCTAATTTATTTTATTATCTTAAGTATTTCAGTTTATAAAATTTAAAATAATAAGATTAATACATAAGATAATAAAAAACTAAAAATAAGTTAGGATTATTAAATGTGTATTATTTCTTAGTGAGGGCATAACAGTCATTTGAAAATATAAGAGGTTAAATTGGACCATTTTTAATAGTTGTAGGGTTTAAGAAGGGGGTGGCAATTCGTGCGGATCGAATCCTTATTGTGTCGATCCGTTATCAATTTGATCCGTTAAGGCATAATCCGTATCCGATCCATTAAGAAAACTCAAAATTCATATCCGATCCGCTAAGCTCAAATTCGTATCCGTACGAATCCGATCCGTATCCGTTAAGGATCCGATAAGTATCCAATCCGAACGATCCAATAAGGATCCGATCCTAATAATCCGATAAAAATATGTTAAGGATCCAATCTGATTGATACGATAAGAATACGTTTCAATAAACACAATTATAATCCAATAAAAATTGATAAGATAATACAAAATATTCATATTTGGTTGTTTAATCTTGTGTTGAATAAATAAATAAAACTGAAGCTTCATTTAAAATTAAAATCTTCAATCAAGCATCCCAAAATACATACTAAATTAACATATAAATCTTAAATTTTGTTAGTATAAAGAAAATAAATAATAAAAAATATAATAAAGAGATAAATAAATAAATTTATTTTTTTGGTGAATGAAAAAGTGGGCAGAGCAATAAAAAATATACATAAATATTAAACTTAAATTTGAAGGAGAAAAATATTAATTAAAACTTTAAAATTTTTAACAATAAAATAAATTATACTAATTATCTTTCATCGACCATGGTAAAATTATAAGTGTTGAGACAATGAGCATTAGACAAATCATACTTTCATCAATATTTAAGTTCAAGATCTCATTAGCTAGTTCATAGATTGATAAAGCTTTATTGAAATCTTAAAGTTGAGAACAAAAATAAATCAAATTGAAGAAAATTATTTTATTTGATTAGTATGTAGAAAATAAACATTATAAAATATAATGAATAAATAAATAAACAAATATCTTTTTGGTGATGAATGAAAAAAAAGAACGACAATGAAGAATAAAGAGATTTGAGTTTTTGGATAAACACTAATACTAAGCTAATATATTAAAATTAATTTATTAATTATTATATATAAATAAATAAATAAAGTAATTTTTTATTAATTTATTAATGGATATCCGTATCCGATCCGAATCCGATCCGTTTAACGGATTATCCGGTCCGATCCGTATCCAGTCCGAATCCGATCCGAAATTTTCGTGTCCTTATCGTGTCGATCCGATAAGGATCCGTATCCGATAAGCCTTAATTCATATCCATTATTATCGTGCGGATTCATGTCGAATTATCGGATCGGATAGAAAATTGTCACCCCTAGGTTTAAGTGAGCCAAATAGTCAATGAGTTAATTTGATCCTTTCCAAATAGTCAGAGATCAAATTAACCCTTATCCCTTTTCTAATTACCTAACTTATGATGTTTTAATTTGTGGCCAAAGCAATCTCAGACAAATCATATTGAACAATAGTATTTCTGAGATATTGATGCTTTTTAATATATGTAACTTTGTATATCGAAAGTAATTATACTTGTCTTAGTAGTGAATTTGTAATAACACAATTGAACATGCAATTTGGTTATAAAATTAAAAATATAAGCACAAGTTGACACAGTTGGTTACATTAAATTTCTTTGAAAAATTCATATTTCTACGCTTAGGACTTTTTTCCAATAAAGGTGACGTTGAAAATTTATAACTAACAATTATTAGGAAATACAAATTTCAAATCATAGGTGTAATATAGACATAAACGTGTTCATTGAAAGTTTCATATCTTCTTTAGATGGTGAAATTTTAAGAACCGGTTATTCTTTACCCACTAGAAAACCCTAGGCCAGTTGCACTTAATTTTTATTGGTGCAAAAAAAAGTGTTTTTTGTGATAATGTAAATTACACAAAAACAAAATATTCTTAAAAAATAATAATAATTTAGATGATGAAGTTAGGGATGTCAATTTAGCCCGGGACTGACAAGTTGGCATGAATAACCCGAGCTAAACACCGGGTTAGGATTGAAAAATTTTTAACCGATAAGAAACCGGGCCAAATGGTCCGGACTAAACGGGTTGTGGGTTAAACGAGTTGGACCCGTCGGGCCGCGAGTTGGCCCGTTGGGCCACGGGAATTTTTTTAAATAAATTTCAAAATATTTTAATATAATTAAATTATTAATTTTTGGAAAAATAAATATGAACTATTTTATAGTATAAACTTATTTTATAATTAAATGGAAGTGTTCAAATAAATTTTGTATCACACAAATGATATAATTATATTTTTACTACTAATAAATATTATTTTAAATAAATCATTTAAAAGAATATTTGAAAAATGATTGATTTCTAAAATTTTAATTATTATTTTAAATAAATTATATTCTTAGAGTCATTATGATATAACAAATTATTTAACATAATTGTGAGACCTCATCAAATTTTTATGATATATAATACATTATTATTTATATATATTGCTATATCATATATCATGCAATACTATTTTGCAATTAATATATTTATTTAATTTGATATTATTGGAGTTGCATAGTTAAATAATATGATTTTAACTTATTTAATATCTTAGTATATATTACAACATCTTTTGTTAGTATTCAATTATAAAAATAATTATATAATTTTATCTATATAATTAAATTATTAATAAAATATTAAATACTTAAACTTAATAAAAAATTTGTAATTTTGTAAGTCCGACAGGCCAGCCCGAAAATCGAAGGGTTAGGGTTAGGGTCAGGGTTGAGAATTTCTAACCCGAAAATAATTGCAGCCCGTTTAGCCCGAACCAATTAACCCGCAACCCGATAGAGCTGGCCCGAAAGCTAGCGGGTTGGCCCGTTTGACATCCCAAGATGAAGTTTTTTTTTTCCACACAATGCATTATTAATGAGGCCTTTACAGGCTTTACCAAATCCACCATTTCCAATCATTTGTCCATCGCTGAGGTCTCTGGTGGCTAACCGCATTTGTGTAATAACCCGACAAGTTATAATAAAAATATCTTGCCATTAGCTCTTGATTGCGCGATTAATTACTTAATTAATCGATTTATCTTGCGGGTTTTGAGTTATTCTTGAACGCGTATCTTAAATTTAGAATTTTAGAAGATTGTATTCCGGATACAATTTGAAATGTCGTGTTATTCGATGTCTAAAGATGATAACCTATGCTCTTGAGACATCAAGACATATTTATATGTTCAAGGATATATATATATATATATATATATATGCATGTATACATGGGAAGAGTGAAGTATATTCCACTAAAAATATTAAGATTATAATAGTAAGTGGCATGGACACTTGTTATTATCATACTAACCTAGCTAGTGACTCACCATAGCTAGTCTACACTGCCCATTACCACTTCAATTAGCTTGAGAAGAGATCAACCACCCAATTCCTTATCATTTTCGTGCAAGAGAAGGGGGCTCCTGGAACAGCGAACTTCAGGCAACTTTTCTGGCCAGTAGACGGCAATTTGGACGGTGGTTGTGAGACACCAACTTGTAGATCTTCGAGAGTAGATTCTCGTGGACTACTCTTTTGCCTGATTTGGGTAAGAAATGACCAAGTTATAGCCATTTTTTCCAAATTGTGGCAGAGAAATTTCAACTTCAAGTTTTGAGTTCAATTGGTCCCAAATCTTAGAATTCTCTTGGTTTGATGTTGATAATTGTTTTTAGGAACTTAAGTGAAGTGTTGGGTCGTATTTTGGCAGTGGAAACTTGGGATATAATCGTTCAACCACTTGGAGAAGAAGGTAAAAACCACCTCATGAAATTTTCAACTCTGCATCATCTGGGGTTTGATCGTACATGCAATTACGTTTTTATGTTGTTTAGCATGTGTTCTTTGATGGATTATGGTTGTGATTGATATGTGTGGTATAGATGTGGTTGGATTTTGGGTGAAAACTGTAGGGTTTGAGTCTACGATGGACAACACGAGTTGCCATTATGAATTTCTTGCCAAGGGTCGTTCTTAGGATACCAGGAATAAATTTTAATTAAATAAACCATGCGAATCCTATGCATGCTCCTACAAAATTAATTGCATAGGATGGATTAGAGAATACCTGATTTCACCGTTTGATCTACAGATCTAGATCGGAGCCAATAACGATGAAATAGCCTGGATCTGAATCTGAACACCGGCGATGAACAGTTGTTCCTACAGATCTGATCTTCTGATCTGTTCCCTTGCTCCTTGGAAATCTGGTGAGGATTATCTACCAAGTTGAATCCGAGATCTGGAGAAATCGATCAGTTTCTCCCTTCCGGATAGCCGCCGCCCTCTCTCTCTATTTTTACTAAAAACCCTAGTTTTTCAACTCTTGTTTTCTTTTCTAATGATCTGATAGAGAGAAGGCCTATATATAGTGTTAGGGTTTTGAGAAAACCTAACCCTAATGGGCTCTGAGCAGTTAATGGGCCAGACCAGGGATCAGATGCAAATAATAAAGTGGGCCCTCTTTATTAATTAATCCTTCCTTGTTCAACCCAGAACATAATTAATTAATAAAACATTGTTTTAACCTTCACCACGGTAGCAATGCTGACTCGCCCCTTTATTACCACGTTATTAGGAACGGGTTGCACCAAACTAACATGATCCACATATTTAAGGCTTTAGACATTCATTAATTAATTTGGCCTATGACAATTAGCCACAATTAATTAATCTCTTATTTCCTGAGTTACACTACTCACTCCTTTTCACTTATGCCTGAATTAAATAATTCAACCTGCAGGGTTTAGCATAATGAACCTTGTGAGCTCCTCAGGGAATGTCACCATCCTGAAACGAATATGCTTACCAAAACGTCCAGACTAAGCAGGCCACACACAAATTACCAACACCCAAAATACAAGTATTAGAGTACATGTAAGACTCGCCACTCTAGTAAATTAAAGTGTGGTCAATCTGTGTGTGCCCCTTATCCTTCAGTTAGGTTTAAGATCATAGGAAGTATGTTAGGGATCTGGCTCATTCGTATGTCAATGTGAATGGCACATCCCACTGTTGATCCCATCAATACATAACAATGTACTGACACATCAAGTAGCTAGGATAAGCCCACTTATGAACCGATGTGCCGCAGCTTAGACCGACAGCCTATCCAGGGACCGTCTCAGCTGTGATACTGTTTATATCTCGCTAGGTCAAACGATTCATATGATCTTCTGTGATCTACTACACACCATATGATCATCCCTATAGGCGAGATAATAGGATATTATAGTTCGTTGTATGTTTGTTCCATCAGACAGCGAGCATTGTTGCGGCAACATATATGAAGACCAGTGTACAAAACACTTAATCATATATGCTTTCAGTATATAATTCCATCAAAAACGGGGTGAGAATGTCGCAGCCCGTCGCCGGCGCGGTCGAGGGCTGGGACCGCGCCAAAGGCTGCATGCAGCAGCCCTTTGGGCACGGTCAGGAGGCACGGACGACAGTGATCGTGCCTGAGCCGGGCTGGTTTGCGAGTCTTCGGTTTTCTTGCTTGTTTTGTTCGTCCTTAATAGCTTAACTTAAACCTCATCTATAGAATCTTTCCATGCATATTATATGAGGATTATAGCATGATTTGAACGTAGAACGTAGTGAAACAATCGACCATGATCTCATGCTGTTACTGCAGGGATTTACCGTGAACCGAATCACAAAAACCCAAGTGAACCGGATCGATTTATAGATATTGCATATAATCAAAATTCACAATAAAAGCCTAGCATGCTCCTATAAATTTAATTTGCGGATAAAGAGATTACCGTAAATCCGTAGAGTCTGATCCGATCTTTCGCGTTTGAATATCCAACTTTCAATTCAACCACGCGATACGATTAAATCTGTGGAAACAGAAATTAGAAATCTAATTTCTAGATTAATCGAAAAACAGAGAAAGAAGGAAAAGAAAAATCTTGTTCTCCAGATCAGATCTTCAGGGCTGTATCCCAATGCTGCTCAGATCTGCTACTGGTGAGGATTCCACAGATCTGTGATGTAGACCGGAGTCGAAAAATTCTTCCTTCTCCCCTCTACAGGCGCCGCCCCTGCTCTCTCTCTCCCTAGGGTTTCAACTGATTTGAATGTTATGAAGTGGCTAGGGTTTGAGAGAGAGAGAGCTGTCTATTTATAGACCTAGGGTTTTAACCCTAATGGGCTACTGGGCCTTTTTCAGCATATATAAATGGGTCAGACCTGGGACCTAATGCAAATAATAAAGTGGGCCTATAAATTAATTAATTCCCATGTCCACAACCCAGGACATAATTAATTAATTAATATTAATTCTTTTTCACCACAGAATTAATACTGACTTACCCCTTTATTACCACGTTATGATAACGGGCTGCATTAATTGAGAATCCCCATATTTAAGGTTACCGGACATTCACTAATTAATCGGAGATTCTGACAAGCTCTATCTACAATTAATTAATATCTTATTATTCCTGAGTAGTACCACTCAATCCTTATCACTCGTGCCTGAACTTAATCAGCCTGCAGGACTTTGGCACGATGAATGTCATTGAGCTCCTCAGGGAATGTCCCTATCCTATTACTCGGATATGGTTACCTAAACCCAGTCTCAGGCAGTACTACAGGAACTGCTGTTACCCAAGATGCGGATATACGAGCACGTTACTTAGGCTCTCCACCATGGTAAGTCAAAGCAACAGTCAACCCGTGCAAACCCCTGAACCTTCGTTAGGGTTTGGACTCAATTAAGAACGAGATCTTTTATTCGCTGATGTCAAACAGTCGAATACATCTCACTGCGGTCCATCAATACACCACCCTTGCGTACCAGCATGTCAAGTAACCAAGACAGACTACTTATTCCGACAATGCCGCAGCCATCCGGACAGACGTATCCTCATACGCTGTCTCGGCTGTGATCAGGTTTATGTCTCACTAGGTCAAGTGATCATACTATCTTCTGCGATCTACTACACGCCGTATGATCCTCCCTATCGGTGAGACAAGAGGATATCATTGTTACATACATGTAAGTTTGTTTGACAGATAGGAGAAATAAACCATTGTATACTCAATATAATAAATGCTTTCAGTATACAAAACCCATCAGTTACAATTGTTGAAATATGATTCTAGTTGGCTTGATGATGAACTTAGTTGATAGAAGAACTAAAATAAATAATTAAAGTCAGAGATGGAATTATATGATTGAGATGAGCATACCGAAATTTTATGCTAAGTTATAATAGTTGAAACCTGCAACTTAGAAAAGATTCATGGGATTGGGATGAACCTTGATCTGGATGATGCTTTGTACTTGAATATGATTTAGATTAAGGACTGAAATCATGAATTGAAAACAAGTTAAGTATACTATATGAACTATAGTTGTTGGTTATGAACTTGAAGCTCATAAACAATGAGTTAGTGTGGAAATAAAATGATTTAGGTCAAGTTATGATCTTAGTACATCTTTGGATATGTGATGATGAATATGTGATTTATGAATATTTATCTTATTGTGTGTTATGATTAATATGTTAAGGAAATCGCGTTAGACCAACATCAGAACTCCATTCAGACTCACTCCACCCATATGGAGTTTCTCTACAGGATGTTAAAATTAGATTCCATGTTGCGACTGATTGGTAGATGCCTGCAAAGAGTTTAAATCGGAAAATAATTGCTGAATGTGGAATCAGCTTCAATGAGATAATTTCATGTTATCTCGTTTGCTCTAATTTCTCTTAGCATCCGCAATTTAATTGTTAAATTCCTATTCTATTTTCTAATCTCCTGCTTATCTGGAATAATCAATTTCCTTATTTTATTTGATGCAAAAAAAAAAAAAAACCAACAACTTCTGTCTGTGATTGAGAGGGTCGGCCGATCGTTCAAACCGTCATCAAAGGGATCGATGGCCAGGTGAACAGCAGCTGCCAATTGAATAGCAGCTTGAGATTCATAACAACAAATGTGAGAAATTAATAATGGAATAAGCAGTCCAGGTTTTATCTTTCATCTCTCTTATCTTTTATGCTTGGAACTTCTATTATTTATTAACTTCTGTTTTTGAATTTTTATCTCTCAACTAATTTCATTTGAAGATAGTTGTTTGACCCTTAATTGAGCTATATAATCTCTTTATAGTTTTTGGACCTTAAAATATTCGTATGTATTGCTACTAGAACTCATCAATATTGTGCTCAGTTACTTCTGACAATATGATGAAAATAAAAATAGTAGGTCGATTAAGAAGAAGATTCCTTAAGACCGTGAACTTCATACACAGAAAGTGGACTTGCAGATAAATGAAATTTGCTTAGTTTTTCTCCTAAGAACTAATGGGTCATGTTGTGATACGAAATGCTACACGTGGTTGGAATGTCTTATTTCTCTAAAACTGGTTGATAAAAATATTCCATTATTCTCTGCCTGCATTTCTTTGATTCTCACTATCATACTGTTAAACATATTGCTGTGTGTGGTACGTTCTCTGCATTATTGTCTTTTAAGATCTTTAGCAAGTCTCTTCGAATAAAAATTAGTTGAAAGAAATTTATAATCGTGGATATTAAATTTAGAGGCAACATAGCTTAAAGATTAGTCTCTCGACCTTGGATACATGACCATATTGATTATTCTATAAGAGCTGGATCAGCCGTATCTAGAATTGTCCAACCAGCAAAATACAAAATAAAACAAAAAAAGAAAAGAAAGGAAAAAAGAAGAGATATCTGCTATAGCAAGAGCATCGGTGGTACCGGGTAAATGCAAGCCCGATCTTCCAGCTTGGCGCCAAACCTCCAATCCCATATTTCCGCCCTCCACTTCTGCCTCCAAGAAATCACTCCACATTAGTCACCCGGTCTTTACCAGCGACAAGTCAAGCTACTAACACCGCAGCAGAAGTTAAAAACTACATCATTCCTTCCTAAAAGAGTCTCAAACCACCCATTCTCCATGCCCAATATTGGAGCCCAAATTAATATAATAGAAGGCCCAATTAGTTAGGGTAGAATTAGTTTTATATATATACTAGATTGCAACCGCGTCGTTGCGCGGATAATATATATAATAATATACTCCCTCCGTCCCACTTGAATTGTCACACTTACCAAATAGGGCGTCCCAACCAAATTGTCACCTTTCCAAAAATGGCAACTTTTTCACACTCAACAATAAAATATTAACCCCACTAACTCATTCTACACTCACAACTCTTAATTTCCGTGCCAAAAAGAAAGGCGACAATTGTAATGGGACGGAGGGAGTATTAATGTTATTAAATATAATTTTATTTTAATTTTATATTTGTTGACAAAAAATGAGTATCAATAATTTTGTAAGATGCACACATACACACACAAATAATTTTATTAAATGAAACATAAATACTTTCACTATATGAAAATGCATTATGAGTATTAAAATCAATTATTAAAGAAAACTTAATGCGAAGAAAAGTAACAAATCCATCAACATTACATAATAAATTTTATTTTTTCTAACTCTGAATACTGAACACTACTTATTATATAAATATAAATATCTATATATTTATATTTATTTAAACTGGTAATATTATAAATTCTGAAAATTTTCCTCGTACACGACATTTGAAATTTTTGAAACATTGTTGTTATCCTTGTCACATATCAAAATCTTCAATCCAGTGCGACTTGTGACCATTGACACAGCAACATATAATTGTCTATGTGCAAATACTTGTTTGCTCAGTTAAATTCCTACATGAGATAGCGACTGTCCCAGGCTCTTATTGATGGTCATAACATAAGAAACTTGTATTGGAAATTGCCTCCGCTGAAATTTGAATGGGATTCGATGTTCTGATGGTATAATAGTCATCCTAGGTATAAATACTTTTTCACCAATATTTTTTCCACTTAAAATTTTGGCCTCTATTATGTGATTACCAAGTTGCGTCAGAACCAATCGTGTCCCATTGCATAAGCCAGAGGAAGGATCAATGTTCCTCAACAATATAATCGGAGTTCCAACTTTCAAATTCAATTCATGATTTGGTAATCCAGAACACTTCAATATATTAAGAACTCTGGTGTGTGCACCTCACTTAGAATATCAGTCACACTTTCTGTTCTGCACATAGAATTAGAACTTAAGTATGTCTTGCCAACATTGTTGTTCAGTGATATCATATATTGATTGACCATCTCAACTACTTTATTTGTTGGTGCCAAAATAGCCCTATCCTGCAAGTGTGAGACATCTTGTAATCCTACATCTGTTGTAGGATATATAGTATCAACAATAGTTTTGATAGGATCACCACTAAATTTAATGTTAATATCTTCTGGAATCTCAATAATAACATCTCTATCATTTAGTGGACCTAGATTCCCATCTCCAATTGCCGCAACCCAATCAGCAAACTCTTTAAGTTCTGAAGTTTGCATCTGATCATCAATCATATTCAGACGCGTGTTCTTTGTTAACCTTAAGACACGGACATGACGCCATAAATACGATGAGTTAATTGTTGCATTAACTACATCACTTCTCCTTCCTTTTGGGATGACAGGTAGAATCTGTCTAAAATCACCACTAAACACAACTGTCTTACCTCCAAATGGTAGATTCTTGCTGTGTGTATTTTGAAATCGCATTATATCCCTCATTGCTTCATCAAATGCTTCAAAACAATATTTGTGGATCATAGGTGCTTCATCCCATATTATAAGTCTGCAACGTATCAACAGTTCGGCCAATTGACTTCCTTGTTCAATATGGCATATTGAGTCTTCATTTATATTAATTGGGATTGCAAAACGTGAATGAGTTGTCCTGTCACCAGGAAGTAGCAAAGATGTTATTCCACTTGATGCAACATTTAATACAATATCACCTTTGGACCTCAATCCGACGAATAATGTTTTCCAAATAAATGTTTTTCCTATTCCCCTGTATCCATATACAAAGAACAGTCCTCCATTTTCCGAATAATTTCTTCAATATCTTCTCCAATTCAGCAAGGACATATTTCTTTATCTTGTCATCACCAAGATACAAACCTTCAAAAGGAGGTATTTATAATTATTTTAGCATATTATTTAACCAAAACATAAATTTATGTCACATATTTTTTGTTCAAAGGTATTTACAACAAATAGTTGTTATTCAACTAATTTTTAATAAACAATATCTATGTTTTTAGTAAAATTAATCAAATAAATTAACTAAATGTTAACATATAATTCTAAAAATACTCAAAAATAAGTATAATAACAGTATATTATAAGTAAATGGCATACCTTGATTGTTCGAAATGATGCATCTATTATATAATATATCATCAGACATATATTTCCAAGATGCTTCCCAAACATGATCAGGTCTGCTCATCGATTTCGCAACTAATAAATTTGCGAATAGTTATCTCAATGAATGAGCATTTCCCCAACGACTTGCCTCTTCGATTCCACTTATATACTCTTTATCATCTTTTAGCAATCCCAGTGCATAGCATGCATCACGATATGAGTCTTATAAAACACCATTGATACGTCTCATATCATCATGACATTTGGCTCCACGCACAATATTAATTAACATTATTAAATAATGATTATCAGCGGTACCAGGAGCTACGTAAAATACCCTTCCAACTAATGTTTCTTTTTTTTCTTTTCGTCCACATTCTTGCATCCTTATTCCAAACAAACTTGGTAGGAAACTCGGAATACGTTAATTCATTTGCTTCAGGATATAATTTATTTGCCTCAAACCATGCTAAAAACATGCTTTTTGCCACTGTATCTCGATTAACAATAGACACAATCTCGTCATGCTCAGAAAATACCACATCTTGCTCATTTTTGAGATGGTAAATGTACCTACAATCGTAGTACATATCTATCTCATTAACATCTTTTCCTTTATTTTGATCTGCTATACTTTGCAAGAATCTGACAGTTGCTCTATCATTCCCTTTGTTGATATATTTGAATAGATATTTAATGGCTCTAGATTGATTGCACCATTCAACGTTGATGTGACCATCATACTTAATCAATAAGTATTTGTTGTGAGGTACAACGTATCTATTAGCCAAATATACATCATTTTTCTTAATTGTCCTACCATTATCCTTTCTTTGATAGATAGGATGCCCATCATCATCAATTGTGGTGACCTGTGCATATCTCTTTGGAAAGTGTTTGGAGCACTTTCCATTTAACATATGATAAGCTCGTATTTTGCCTCACTTATCACGTTGTTTTCTTATTGTTTTATTGCATTTATTTGAGTTTTTAGTTAATAATCGAGCATGAAGTGTTTATAGGGGATATTATGCTTGTCATGGTAATATTTTGCAGGTTTTAGGCCAAATTCAATGGAAACCCGTACCGAAAGCAACAGATGTTCAAAGGAACAGTCACGACTTCTTCCACAGATGGAATCTGAGCTAATGGATCACATGGATGCAAAGACCTTCGAGTTAGCTTTCCAACGCAACTGGAATCGGGTCAATCGGAGTTCGGGAGCGAAAGTTATGGCCAAAACCGTGAGACTGCGCAGCTGAATGTTTCTGTGTCGAGCGACACAGTGTGTGTCGACCGAAATACATTCCTGTCGACCGACAGGATTTGTGTCGGTCGACAGGCGCACCGGAAAGGCAGTTTTTGGCCCAAATTGGAGATTTTTCCTTCCCAAATCATTACCTTTTGAAGATATAATTTCTCCCCCTATAAATATCACTTAGTAGGCTCGAAAATACATCTTCTTATTCAGTTTTTCAGCACTCCTTTATTTTATTTTCAGCATTAAACTCTTTAATTTCTAGTACTCTTTATTTTATTGTTGCAATTGGATTCAAGTACTCAAGGTTCCTATTTCTTTAATGATTCAAGTAAGTTTATTTATATTTCTTGCAATGTTTATTTCAATTATGTTAGGCTAGAACCCTTAACAGGTTCTAGGGTTTTCTCCATCCTTTTTGGCATGTGTTAATTCGATTAATTCCAAACCCTAATTAATTGGTTCAAATTCTATGGTTTTGATTTTTAAAATCTATTTTCAATTGAAGGATCGAGAGATGAAAATTGGATTAGGTTTATAGTTATTAATTTAAGACCGAGAGGAGATAATTAATAATAGGAAAATAGAATTTTGATACAACTGTTTTCTGTCTCAAAAGGAAGAATTAGTTGTAGGGTTTTCAAATCTGTATCTTTATTGAGATTGACTAGTTTGTGTTATTGAGGCCGAGAGGTAAAATTCACTTTCTAGTAATCTAGGTTTTAATTGCCCAACAAAGGAATTAATTCCAATTTAACAGATTTCCCACCTTAATAATTATTTTGGGTTTGGATTATTGTTTATGCATGTTGGATTGGATTGGTTGATTTCCCTAGAATCTGTGATTTTTATTATTGAATTTTATTCCAAAAGTTATTTCTGTTTTTCAAAACAAAACCCTCTACTGAAAATTGGTTCACTCAAACAAAGAATTGATAAACTGTGTCCAGTACATGAGATGATTTCGTCGCACTATCCCTGTGGGTTCGACTAGCCTTCGGGTTATTATAAATTTATTTGCTGCTGTATTTTACGGTTATCAACATACACGGAGAATTTCTTCTTGCAATACCACACGGTCCGTACATCATGAAATTAGATACTACAATGTGATATTCTTGTTCCACGTCTATATCTGATATTTCAACTGAGATGATCTTATCAATATGTTCAGTCGAAGGGTATTTGTTCTCTTTTGTCAGGAAAATTAATATATGTGCTTGGGGTAATCATCTCTTTTTCGAAATTCAATAGTGTATACCGCTGTATATAAAATATAAATTCTAAATAATATAACGTTGTTGCAGGTATTTTTGTGTTGACAAGATGCCCAAGAACAATTTTGAAAAATTAAACAAAATATGACAGAATTATGAATAAAGTTATTAATCGTGCGAAATCAAATAGATGGAATAAAATGCGGGACGAAATACAAATTGAGCTAGATCGAACTGCTTCGAATTACTTTGAATAGAAGATTTCCACTGATGAGCTTGGAATATTGATTCACCCTTTTTTCTGCAAGATTTCTGATTAGCCCCCGAATATGTCCTTCCCGAAATACTTATAGAGCCCTTAATAACGGCTCTACATTTACATTTATTACCGAGATTCCCGCCCATATTTATTGCTGGCTTTGCCTCTTTTGACGCGCCTGAGCTTCGGTTTGCGGAGGATCTTCTTCCCATAATTGCACCTATTTATTTGTTCCAATCCGCACGTGTTTTTTTATTATGTCGAACTACCTGTCTTATCGAACGACTTTCATCGAACTGTCGCTTAGTATTATCGAACTACATTTAGCACCGCGAACCCAGCCAGGAGTAAGCCTTTTAATTTTGGGCTTGATTTTTTGACCTTACGTCAGTCCTTTTTGCTCAATATCTTTGGGTCGCGCTATCAGGCCTCTTAATTTAGGCTGCACATTTCTGACCCTAACAATCGTATTTGTGTAGAAGAAATATTATGAACGCATCATGCATGTTTAACTAAATTGAATAAAATTTAATATATTAAATACATGCAATAACTTTTCCAAAAAAAAAAAAACAAATAAGAAATAAATGTAAGTATATATACAAAAGAAATTAAAAAAACATTAAAATATACGTAAGTATATATACAAAAGAAATTAAAAAAACATTAAATTAGTAATTTAATTCTAGCTTAATTTTTGTAGTTATATTAATACTGTACATGATAAGACTAATTAAGCATAATTTCTAGCATAATTTTTGAACAAACTATAAATTCTGTAATTACATAATTGGTACATACGTTATGGATGAGTAATTGTTATTTTTATTGATAGTTAGAGTTACGTTTTTTCGAATGAAGTATTTTAGGATTTACCTTATTACGGAAGGATAGGAGTTGAGGTTTATAAGATTTTTAGATCGGTCATAAACTTTATTTATCGACAAATTATTCCATCAATCCAGCGTAATTAAATAATAATTATAAACTTACTTGAATTAATAATATTAAAATCTAATAAATTTATATGAATATGTTTTTTTAAGCTAATTTATAGGTTGTAACTGAAATTGATAATTGACTTTTTTTTGGGTTATTTATGATGTGTTTAAACTAAATTTGTGCACAATTTTTGTTGTTGAAAGAATTATAATTATAATGTTCTAATTGTTCTAATGTTATAGTTGTATAGTAATTTTAGATTGATTGCGTTAGTCAAGGCCTTAAAAACACAGTCTCTTATGGAAATAATATGAATCTATAATTATTGCGAATTGAAATTAAATTTGAAATTGACATTTTTATTGTAGTTGTGCTCTTAACTTATTAAAATTGACATTTTAATGGCATTACTTATGATGTTTTTGCACTAATCATGCACACAATCTTTATTGTCGAAACAATTGTATGCTAATTTTAATTATTTCCTTGTTTTAAATATTTGGTATATATTTAGTATTAATTTATTACGTGGGATTCATATTCATTTTTATTGTCGAAACAATTGTAAGCTACTATTATAGTTTTAAATATATCTTTGATAAATTGGGAATATATTCAATATCTATATTTATAAATATCATCTATAATTTCCATAAAAAATGCTCAACAAAAATTCTATAAAAGTAAATAGATTATAGTAAATCAACTAATAAAATAATGAGATTTATCTTTTTAAATAAATTTACATAAAATAGCTGTCACATGAGTAACTAAATTCATTTACATGAGTGAAATCTATAAAAACACAATTTTAAAATATTGACTCAGATGTTATCGTTTAAAATTAAATAAACTATAAATGAATCAATATTGATTGCATCTTTTCCAACCATATACACCATATTATTATTTGTTGAGTAATAGTATTCTTAGATTTAAATTACATTAAACCAAAAAAGTGATTATATATTGAAAAACATATTAATTGAATAAATTTAGTTATTTATATCTATGGATGTATTATGAATATATAGTTAATTTGACATGAATATGTAAATAATAGTAATTAGATTGAGATAAGACTAATAATATAATCTTTTTAATACTTCCGTGAATCTTTATTCCTTTTAGAGCTGCAACACCGTGTCAACCTGTAAAAAAAAAAAGTAAAGAATACAGTTATTAAATGAATAAATTTTTATAAGAACTGAAAACTATAAATTCAAGTGAAGAAACACATTATATCTTGTAACAAACCTTTAGTTAATACTTCCGACGCACTCTTCATGCTCGTCAATCAAAACTTGAGTAGAATAAAATGTACTTGTGATACGTATTTCACCTTAAAAAATGAAATATGTGAAACATAAATAATGCATTTGTAAAAATTTTATATAAAAAGACTGACCTCTATATACGTGAGGTTGACAAAATTTAATAACCATAAGGTGCAAAATAGAGTATTTTCTCAGCATAATCATCCCATAATGTGCAAAACAGAGTATTTTTCCTAAAAACATAACAAAACAACATAAATTATTTAATATAAATAAAATGAAAAAAATAATTTGAATGATAAAGATAACAATACTCTGAATCTTCAATTATAACATCAATAATTCTTTTTTTCGGTCCACTAACGTGTTGGAGTCTTGGTTGATATGTATGAATAATTTTTCAATCACATCTGCAACATGATAAGAAATAAATATACATGTATTAACAAAAAATGAGAATTATTGTTAAATTGTATCAATAAACGTAGCTTACCAAATAGAAAAGAATCTCTTACATTGCCAATTGAATATACTTCACCAAAACTTTTGAAGTTAAACATGTACATCGGGATGAATAATCCAATACTTCAAAAAATAAGGTATTAGCCAAAAATATAATCATATATTCATTATTTGTTGTCTTATTCCTCATTGTGTTATAGGATACCAAAAAATATTTCAAGACAAAAACATTACCCTCTTCAAATTTGTTTCTGAAATTAGAAAGCAATTTTTCTTTAATGATAGCATGTATGCGGACACCCTAAAAAATACAAAAGCAATCAAATTTGTGATAAAGATTTTAATAGAGATATAAAACAATAAAAATAAAAAAACCATAGAAATTATCGTTCGATCATGCAACACACATTGAATACTGTGAATTAATTCTTGTTGTTGAAATGAGAAACCGCATATGAGCGAACAATTCTTAGCTTCAATATTAATTTTGATCTTCCGATGTTAAGATCCTTGAGCAAACGAAAAATGGGCGGCATATATAAAATTTTGATCTTTCTATGTGCCAATTTTCTTTCACTTCAACAAAACAGCTAGCTGACCATTTCCGATAAAATATAACTGATATTTATAGTTGAAATCACGTGGATTAAAGTTGATTTGACCATAATTAAGATTATAATTATAATTAATCTATTTCCTAATTAAACGTATGTTTTCTTCGTACAGTTTTTAAATTGCAATTTAGTAATTATCATTAGTGTCCTATTGAATTTGTCCGTTTCTTATTAATATACAATATTTATTGTATAACTAATTTCCATAATTTTGTATAAGTAATAAATAAAGTAATGTGCGTGATTATTGTTATAAATAAATGTGATTTAGTACTATTTTATTGAAATTCATGGTTTAATACGTTAAAATTTCACTTTTAATATTTACAATTAATATCCTTAAATTAAATGCAATTTTTAGGTGATAATTTCCTTATTTGTTTTGAATAATTGTTTTAGGAATCTTGTATGAGCGGGAAAAAAAAATTGTTGGGGGTTTTGCTTTTATGATAATATAGATTGTGTTTTGTATGGAAGAAGAAATATGAATGAAATGAATTAGCTTGTATCTAGGGATGGTTCGGTACGGTATACCGCACATTTTCCTCCATACCTTATACCTTACCGAAATTTTCGGTATGAGGAAAACTCATACCGTTACCGTACCGAAGTTTTCGGTATACCTTAGTTCGGTATACCGAATTGTCGGTATAATTTCGGTATGGTTTCGGTATGAGATAATTTATATACTATTACTTCGACATATTGAATTCTTGAAATGATTTCAATATGATTTTGACTTGACATAATTTATATACCATTTATCTTATCATTCTTCCAATATACGGGTAACATACCGAAATTTTTTGATATACTTTTCAATATACCGTTAACATACCGGATTTTTTTGATATATTTTTATTTTTACGATTTTTTCTGTTGATATTTATTTTAGAAATATGTTTATATCAATAATATTGTTAGGTGAAAAGAGAAGATATGATTTCATTCTTAATTAATATGATTTTATTTTTAATTTATTATTTTTAAAATAATAATAAAAAAGAAATATTATTATATTTTCGGTACGGTATGTGCCGGTATACCTTCAATATTAGGATTGTCATACCGTTACCGTACCTAAAATTTTCGGTACGGTATGATACCTTACCAAAAATTACGGTATACCAAAAATTTGATAATTTCGGTATTTTTTCGATACGATATGTCCGATATTTCGGTATTTTTCCCCATCCCTACTTGTATCGTCTTCCTCCTATCATCTCTTTCTCTCTGTTTCTTGTCTCTAGTTTCTGGAGTTTGAGCCGCTCGAAGTGTTCCTATCCTTGATACGATTCAAGGTCGTATCATACAGGCATCATTTACCGCCCAAATTCTGAAACAATTGCATAGACTCTGCCGAATAAAAAATTTGACAATAAAGTAGCCCAAACCCTTACCCACCAATGTAATTCTAATTTATCCAAAAATTTGGAATCATATTTTAGTAATTATTGCTAGATTTTTATTTTACGCATTTTCCGAAAAACATCTGTTTCAATTAATTATTTTATTAAAAGAAATCCAATCGTCAGACATTTATTAAAAATGTGGTAAAGTGTGAAGTAGCAAAAAGTAAATAATTATATTTCCAAAATCATTTTGAAATTTAAATTAATTGCATTGAATATGTTAACTATAAATACATGGTTTTCCCAACTACAACTTAATATCTTTTATAAGACTGACAATTTTATTTTCTTGATGCAATTACAAAATTAATTCAATCAAAATATTTACCCAACATTCACATATTTTGTACTCTTGGCTCATCAAATGGAGAATAATAAATATTTTTGCGTGGTAATAAATTGATTTATATGATTTTTTTTATTCTTCCTCCCATTTACTTTTTCATATAAATATGTGATTAATACAGTAATGTTAAAGTAAAAAATTAATATTATAATTATATTAATGTATAAAATTGATGAGTGAAACTAAATATGTAAAAAAATACTACAATTCCAAGTATAATTTTTGTGCTTAAATATGTTGATGGTAAAGATTTTAGGGGTGTGCATCACCCGATCCGAACCCGAAAAACCGACCCGAACCGACGTTTTCGGGTCGGGTTGGGTCGGGTGGTTATATGTCGGTTCGGGTTTTGGGTCTAGATTTTCACCCGATTTGAGCTCGGGTCGGGTGGCGGGTTTATAGGTTCGGGTTCGGGTGCCACCCGACCCGACCGAAATTAATTAAATATATTTAATAATATAATATATTTATATAATATATCTAATAATTTTAATTTCCCAATTCCCAGCCCTAAATCCTAAATTCTAATCGACTGCTGCTCCTAACTCGTTCGCCTCCCTTCGTCATCTCCTATCCCATACACCAACACCACCGTCCGGCGTCCACCCAGCACCCACCGCCGCTCGCTGCCACCCGCCGCCGTCCTTGCTGCTGCTGCCTGCTGGCTTGCTGCGCCTCCCTTCGTCCTCTCGTACCCCAACACCAACACCACCGTTCGGCGTCCACCCAGTACCCACCGCCGCTCGCTGCCACCCGCCGCCGTCCTTGCTGCTGCTGGCTTGCCTACTTCATCCCTGCTCGTTCGCCTCCCTTCTTCAGCCACCCCTCCCGTCCTATTGGTTGCCACAGTCCGGCTCCGGCCTGAGCCCTCCCGTCCCTGCTGCTCGCATGTATATGAATATGTGCAAAACAGAAAAAAAAAATAGAAAATCGGGTGAAACCCGACCCACCCGACCGATTTTCGGTCGGGTGGCGGGTCGGGTGAAGCTGGAGTTCGGGCGGGTTTCGGGTGGGGAATTTCGGGTTTCGGGTCCCCTTCGGGTGAGGATTTTCGGGTCGGATTTGACCCGACCCGACCCGTTGCACACCCCTAAAAGATTTCATAGTTAAACACAAGTCTCCTATAAAGTCTTTTAGTTCAAATAAGAGTTGCATGATGTCAATCTAAGAATGGTACTAAAAACATTAAAACCATCAAATTTACGAAACCTAAACACAAACTCTCTCCACATGAGCCATACCACTTTCTAACCTACTTCTCCCGCATATAATTATTCTAGCAATTTCGAAGCATATCATGAAATAAGACTAAGTTTATCAGCAACCACCAACCACTCAACCACTATAATATTTAATTAATTTCTCTTTCATCCACATCACTCAACCCAACCACAATAATTTTACAAAGTTTATCAATGATCATTCAACCACCCAACCACATCATTATATATAATTACTCTCTCCGTCCCGTTGAAGTAGTCCCATTTCCCATTTTTGTTTGTCCCATAAATTAGTCCCACTTTCCTAAAATAGCAAACTTTTTCACACTCACCAATAAAATATTAATTCCACTACACTCACAACTCTTAATCTCCGTGCCGAAAAGAAAAGGGACTACTCGTTTGGGACGGAGGGAGTATTTTATTTTATTTTATTTTATTTTTAAATAAAAATATTACTTGTAATTGAATTAATAAAAATATGGAATAAACGGTCACATTTATTTTATTGTTGATTAAATTCAAGTGAACAATTACAATAAAACTAAATTGATATAAAAATATTACAAATTAAATTAATTTCATATATATATATATATATATATATCTTAATTTAAAAATAAAAATATATATATAAAAAAATTAATATCTATTTGTAGAGAATCCAAAATCATGAATTTTGATATATTTATTATTTATTTTTATTTTTTTATTTAAAAGATATATTAATTTTAGTATTATATTTCTACAAAATTAATTAACTAATTGGATGAAGACAAATGTTACAATTTTATTGGTTCTTCAATTAAAAATTAAAGAAAAGAAAAAGGTGGGGCCCACTGACCTCTCATGTTGAAAAGGTCCGTTGTCGACCTTGAGGGAGCTGGTGTGGCGGTTGGGTTGGGATGAGAAAGATTGCTGTTATTTGTAGTCTAGTAAAATGAAATACGAGCCATTTAATTCCGAGTAAAAATTGTGATTCGAATTAATATATTTCATGTTACGTCAATTTAGAGCTAAAGATTGTAATTCTAAATCGATCTTACACTTTCTCTAATAAACTTTGAATAGAGATTACATTAAATCTCAATTGTAAAATCATCATGATCATGAACAACAGTTAGGAAAAATGTAGTTTTAATGTGTTAATCCAAGTTAGTCGGTCGAATGTATAAGACTGACTAGATAGATTTAATTATAATAAAATCTCTATAAATTAATAACATTGTGTTAGTCCCTGATTAGAGTATGAAATAATATGCAGCGGAAGTTTTTACAATCAGTTGCACACTAAAACTGGGGGGTCAGTTTCCCAGTTTAGGTGTTACAAAACTATGTCAGCCGAGCAGTTTTACTTAGTCAGTTTTCAGATATACACTTCAACACTTTAGAGGAGTGTTGAAGGTTTCAAACTCAGTTTAGAACTGTGTAAGATAAAGGTACGGAAAATTGTAAACGAGGCAGGATATTTATAGTGGTTCGGAGCCTTAAGTCCTACGTCCACTCTTCAAAAATTATTCCGGAAATTCACTAAGAAATGAAGATACAATCCTCACGATCTATAGCCAAATGCTGCGAAAACCACCGTCCACAGCAGAATGGATCACTCGCCCAGGTAGTTGATCTTCACGCCTTCTCCAGTTCCTCAAAACTAGGTAGCACCTCGAAGTTTTCTCAGAACTGGCAGTCGGTCGGAAATGGATTGAGGACAAACCTCCCTTCTCCTTCTCCGGTGAGTGGATGATTAAGTTCTTCCCAGAACGCACAGAGATTGGCAAAAGCCTTAATAACCTGTTCCTCGACTGAGAACCAGGCTGCTATGTTCTTACTTGTAAAGTAAGAACACCAAGAAAGTAGACTAAATTGAAAGACTTAATTCTCGTGTACAAAAGGTCACACGGTGAATCTCTGAAGATTCCTTAAGCAATAATGCCTCGTGTTCAATAAATGAACCACTGAGTTAATGCCTCCACGCTTGAGAGCTTTAAATGTTTTGAGCTTTAAATTCGGCAGAGTAAGGGCAAGGTTTGTAAGCGTTGAAGTTGTTGTCTCTCTGGTTCTTCTACTATTTATAGTTGAATCTAAGGAAAATAGCCGGTAGAGACAATTCGAAGGATGTCCAATCAATGTCTATCCTTCTCTATAAAGTAGACCTGCTCCTCTGCCTTTTCTGAATCACTGCCAAGCTTTTTGCAGGGTCAGTTTGTACTTGTTGTGTCAGACTTGAACAACGTTGTACTTCAGTCATAACTGAGTGTATTTTCGTTCCTTATCATTGAGTCTTCAATATGCTCTTTTATGACTGTTCGGCATCTTGCTTTTCACGTGTTTCTTTGACGTGAAACTGTCTTGGTCTAAAACCGTGTGCGCTTCTCGACAGTTTCTTTATGAAAACTTGATATGTGCGTAAAATGACCTACTTTTTGGTGTGTGAACGTGCATGTTTGTGGCCATTTTACTCTCATATCATATGTTGTTGTTGTTCTTTTGTTGTGTTTTCGTGTTTTTGTGTTTTGAATGTTGTAGGTTGAGTTTTGAGCATAAAACAGCACTTTTGGTTGAGTTTTGGAGGCAAATCGCCCGAGCTAGGAGTCAAAGGAGGAAAGGCTCGCCCGAGTGGTGCAGAGGAGAGCATTTTGGACTTCAGAGGCTCCGCTCGGCCGAGCTGAGCTTGGCTCGGTGCTGGATAGAGAGCTCGCTCGGTCGAGCTCTGCAGGACTGACCGAGCCTTGCCAACAGAGAGCAGGCTCGGTTGAGCCATTTTGGACCGGGCAAGCCAGAACGTGGATTTCAGCAGATGTGCAGTTTTATACTTGGCTCGGGCGATCCGAGGCTCTGTTTGCTCGTCTATAAAAGGGGGATTTTCAAGTTTTAATAGATCTTTTGCCAAAATCTCAAATAACCGTCTGGAAAACTCTCTCTCAATCCATCTTCCAAACACCTCCCATCCTCATCCACGAGGATCTAGGCCACATTCCTCTAGATTTGGTGAAGATCAAGGAAGACAATTGAGGAAGATCAACATTTGACCTATCAATTTGTAATGGATTCTATTACTTTCTCAGTTGTATTGTACGAAATTGAAGGTATGAGGAGCTAAACTCTCTTGTGAGTGTTGTTGAATGGATAATGTGTTGCATTAAGATTGAATGAATGTTTGTTTACTTTCCTTTGAGAGCTTGAATTGCACTAGAGCTTAATCCTTACCACCTAGGTGTAGGTAATAGCCAACGTAGGTGGTAGTTGATGTGAACGCTGCAGCCAACACGCGGGCGGAATCATCGTGAATAGTGTAGATTCATATGATTTTTGATCCAATCCCTGTGCGGAGATAGGTCATAGGGCAATAATCTGCATTTTAGAAGAAGTGGTCTAGGATTCGATAACGTGACTGTTTGAGAGTTCTAGTATCATCAACTGTTAGCTCACCGTGATAAGGGGTTAACTAGTGTAGGGTGGATTGCTCAATCTCTTAGGAATTAAATATGGTTTACATCATGATTTGATCCAAATTGCACACATTTGATATTCGCTCAACACTCACTCTCATCTCATTGTTGCACTTGATACTCTTTCTACCTAAATTGTGGAGAATTGATTGTTTATAGAATTGGATTTATATTTGATCATGTTTGGAATTACACTTTATTTCATGTATGCTTAGCTTAGTTATGATTTTGCCTAGTTAATTGAACCTTCAACCACTAATGTTTTGCCTAGCTACAAAGTTTTCATACGAATAGATGGTATTCTATAGGGCGAATTAGAAGAACCTTGGATTGAAAATTTAACTTGATAAAGTGTTACTTTTACACCACATCATGTTTTTGGCGCCGTTGCCGGGGATTCTTTCTAGTAGGTCTATAGATATTGTTGAAAGTTTGAAGAATTGTATGCTAGGTGTTTGAGTATTTGCTAGTGTGAACTTTTTGCTTTTGTTCGATAGTTGTTTTACTTTGTTTGATCAATTTGTGTTGGTTTTGTAATTGGCTCTTGTGGAGTTTGTAGGTTGTTTATGATTACTAGATCAAAAGCTCGAGAGCTTGAGGAGAGGAAATTACAACAAAGGCAAGGAAATATTGAGATTGATTTGGAGATGGCTAACCAAGGAGAGGATACGGTTAGGATTGAAGAATTGGAAAGGCAGCTTGAATTGATGAAGGCAATGTTAAATGAGAGAAATGGACCACGAAGACCGCTCCAAAACCTTTTCGACTGCTAGGAGAACCGGTAACTAGAGGTTTTCGGTTAGGAGTGAATGCAACACAGTTTGAGATTAAACCGCAATTTGTGCAAATGATTCAAAACAACCAATTCGGGGGGCATGCTACCGAGGATCCAAATGTCCACATATCTAGATTCTTGGAGATCACGGACACTACTAAAATCAATCAAGTTCCCCAAGATCAAATAAGGTTGCGGTTATTCTCATTTTCTCTAAGGGATGGAGCAAGGAATTGGTTCGAAGGATTAGACAAGTCAAATATTGCCACTTGGGATGAACTCCGAGAGAAATTTTTGTTCAAGTTCTTTCCGCCTAGCCTGACATTGAAGAGGCGAGCCGAAATAACATCTTTTGGGCAAAGATACGACGAACCATTCTACGAAGCGTGGGATCGGTTCCGAGAGCTTCTTCGCAAATGTCCTAGGCATGGTCTCTTCCGTAGCCAGCAAATCTGTCAATTTTATGGAGGATTGGACTATGAGTCGAAGATGTTGTTGGATGCATCGTCCGGAGGAGTGTTTCTTGATTTGGAAGAGAATGAAGCATGGAGTTTGATTGAGCGGATAGCTACTAATAGTTTTCAATGGCAAAGAAGAAGAATGGAACATAAGGCAGTAAAGACGGTGAGAGAAAAGAGTGAGATAGAAACGTTACGAGATCAATTGGCTTTGATGCAGGAAAAAATGGAAAGGTTGATGTGTGCGTTCGAGAAAAAGGATGATGAGTATGGAGGAGATGTTTATACTCTGGACCATCATTGGAGGAGACATCACGAGATTGAGTATGAGCCGTATAGTTGGGAATATTCATTTGACCCATGGAAGGGGTCAAGGTTGTCATCACAATTTTGGTGGAATGAACCGAATCATTTGTATTTGGAGGAGAAAGAGAGGATACCGGTAATAGAGGAAGACATCGAGTGGAAGTGTGAAAGAAATGAGGAACTATTGAAAGATATCAAGTCACAAGTATCGTGTATAGTGCATCAATTGAATCAAAAGGAAGAAGGAATTTTTGAAGGGGCATGTGGAGCCATAACAACTAGAAGTGGGCATTCATATGAAGGACCGAAGCAAGGGGCACAAGAAGATGAAAAGGAGGAGACCAACGGAGGTACTAGAAAGAAGGTTACATTCAAGGAGGAAGAAGAAGTAATACCGAAGGAAGTTAAAGAACAAGAAGTAACTGTGGATAGATCTGCGGGGAAAGAAACTATTCCTCCTATGCCATATCCTCAACGGTTCGAGAAAAGTAGGAAGAACAAGAAGTTTGCTCGATTTCTTGAGCATATGAGCAAGATTCAAATAAATCTTCCTTTATTATAGGTTCTACAAGAAATGCCGGGATACATTAAGATGTTGAAGGAGATGTTTACCCAAAAGAGTAAGTATGTCATTGGTGAATATGAGACGGTGAACTTATTTGAAGAATGTAGTGCCGTGATCCAAAGGAAGATGCCATTTAAAAGGCAAGATCCGGGAAGCTTCACCACTTCATGTATAATTGGTAGAATTGAAGTAACTCGGGCTTTGTGTGATTCGGGGGCTAGCATCAACTTAATGCCTTTATCGGCCTTGTTCAAGAAATTGGAAATAGGGGAGATCAAGCCAACCACAATGACACTTCAAATGGCGGACCGGTCTTTATCATATCCTAAAGGAATTGTGGAAGATGTTTTAGTCAAAGTGCGTGATTTTATATTTCCAGCTGACTTTGTGGTACTTGATATGGAAGATGATGGAGATGTTCCTCTTATTTTGGGAAGACCGTTTTTGTCCACCGGTGGAGCATTGTTTGACATGAAAAATGGTCAGTTAACTGATACGTGCGTAAATTGACCTATATTTTGGTGTGTTTGTGTGCTTGTTTTGGTTATTTTACGCCCGTATCATAGGTTTTTCTTCATGATTGGTTGTGTTTT
This sequence comes from Plectranthus barbatus, assembly GCA_026898455.1. Classification (NCBI taxonomy): domain Eukaryota; kingdom Viridiplantae; phylum Streptophyta; class Magnoliopsida; order Lamiales; family Lamiaceae; genus Plectranthus; species Plectranthus barbatus. Next base: position 65,466 of record JAPKLW010002262.1, read on the forward strand.
GGTTTGGTTTTCGTGTTTTGTTTGTTTCATGTGTGTAGGTTCAGTTTTGAGCATAATCGAGCATTTTCGGTGGAGTTTCGGTGGAAAATTGCACGAAGTTGGAGGTTTTGAGGTGTCGCTCGCCCGAGCTTGTGCAGGCTCGGCCGAGCTGCATTTCAGAGAGCTCGCTCATCCGAGCGTGGGCAGGCTCGGCCGAGCCGTGGTTCAGAGAGCTCGCTCGACCGAGCGGTGGCAGGCTCGGCCGAGCCATAGTTCAAGGCAAGGCTCGGCCGAGCGCATTTTGGACCAGCCGAGCAGTCCTATTTCTCAGCATTTTTGGCGGTTTCTAACTTCGACCGGGCGAGCCATTCTGAGTCCGGGCGATCCGAGGGTTATTTTTCTTGTCTATAAAAGGGGGAGAATTAGAATTAGAAGGGACTTTTGGCCATTTTTCATATTTTGAAGTTAGAATTCTCTCTCACGATCGTAACTACCATTCTTCTCATCCACAACCAAGGAGCTTCAACTTCATTCCTTGGAGGAAATTTGAAGAATCAAGCTTGGTAGATCAAGACACAAGACCAAATTAGGGAAGAATCTTCTTTCTATTCTCAATTGTAATGGTTTTCAACAATTCCTACTTTGTAATTGCACAATTGATGGATATGATGAGCTAAACTTCTATTGGATGTTGAATTGAGAGAGGATGCATGAAATTGGAATTGATTTTTGATTGTTTACCTTCCTATGTGTGATTGGAGCATGCTAGAGCCTTTTCACAATCCCTAAGTGTAGGTATTAGCCAATTTAGGTGATGATTGATACGAGTATTGAAGCCGTTACGCGGATATGAGTGTCGCGATTAGTATGTTTCCTTGTGTTACTTTATCCAATCCATGTGCGGGTAGATGGCATAGGGCAATGATTCACGTTCCTTTTGGAGTGAGCTATAGCCGATAACGTAACTGTTTGAGGTGGTAGTTTCATCAACGGTCGGTTCACCGTGACTGGGGATCGACTAGGGTAGGGTGAGAGTCCATCCTCATAGGAATTAAATTGTGTTTACAACAAATATCGACCTAATGGATTGCATCCAAACTTGATTCAACATCCTCTTTTCTTTAATTGCGTACTTTGTTGTCTTGATTTACCGGTGATTGTATATTGATTGTGTGAGTTGTTGATGAAATGATGATGATTTGTTATGTTTGGTTAGTTAGATTACATTGCTTTCTTAGGATTTTAGACAAAACTCAACGACTTGAAATTTACCTAGCTACCAAACTTCACTCGGTACTTTAGTACTCTAATAGGCGAAGCGGAGAAGGAACCGGGTTGACAATTTATTCTTTGACAAGCTCTTTAGAGGGTGAACTTCTAGAGTCACGTCAATTTTTGGCGCCGTTGCCGGGGACTTCAATTAGTAGGTTGATAGATATTAGGGGAAAAGTGAAGTTTGTAGACTAGGTGTTTGTGTTTTTGCTTGTGAGAAATTTTATTGCTTTTTGTTTGTTGATTGGTTGTTAATTGCTATTGCTTGATTAAGTTGTGTGTTGTTTGATTGGTTTCCTTGGTGAAATTGTAGGTGTGTATGATAACGAGGTCCAAGGCTCGCGAGCTCTTGGAAAGGAAACTACACCAAGACCAAGGAAGTATTGAGATAGATTTGGAAATGGCTAATCCGGGGGAAGATACCATGAGGATTGGAGAGTTGGAAAGACAAATTGAATTGATGAAGGCGTTGCTCAATGAGAGGAATGGTCCTCGTAGGCCACTGCAAAATCTTTTTCGACCTCAAGTAGAGCCGTTAACCGGTGGTTTCCGACTTGGAGTAAATGCCACACAGTTTGAAATCAAGCCTCAATTGGTTCAAATGATTCAAAATAATCAATTTGGAGGACATGCTACCGAGGATCCGAATGTGCATATATCCCAATTTTTGGAAATCACGGATACCATTAAGATCAATCAAGTTCCTCAAAACTTGATTCGGATGCGATTATTCTCATTTTCCTTGAGAGATTCGGCAAGGCATTGGTTTGAGGGTCTAGACAAGACAAATATTGCCACGTGGGAAGAGTTAAGGGAGAAGTTCCTTTTCAAATTTTTTCCACCAAGTCTAACTTTGAAGAGAAGGGCAGATATTACCTCATTCGGACAAAGATACGATGAACCTCTATATGAGGCATGGGATAGGTTCCGAGAGCTCATACGGAAGTGCCCAAGCCATGGTTTTTCCAAGAGTCAACAAATATGCCAATTCTATGGTGGATTGGAGTCTGAGATGAAAATGTTGTTGGATGCGTCTTCGGGAGGAGTGTTCCTTGAATTGGAAGAGGATGAAGCTTGGAGTTTGATTGAGCGGATAGCTAATAATAGTAGTCAATGGCCAAGGAAAAGAAGGGATTACGACGAAGTGAACACAGTGAGAGTAGCAAGTGGTATAGAAGTATTGCAAGATCAAATGGCTTCAATGCAAGAGAAGATCGAGATATTAATGTGTGAAGCCGAGAGATGAGGTAAAGGAGATGGAAGAGAAGGGTACTCTATGGGAGTTCCAATGAGAAGATATCAAGAATTGAGGCATGAGCCATACGGTGGAGACTCTTTATTTGATTCGTGGGACAATAGGAGTGAGTTGTCACAAGTGTGGGAGAATTATTCGAATCCTTTATACCTGGAAGAGGAAGAGAGGATGCCGGAAGTGGAAGGAAATTTTGAGTGGAAGTGCGAAAGAAACGAGACATGTTTGAAGGAGATTAAATCACAAGTGGCGTGCATAGTGAATTAATTAAATCATGAGGAAGAAAGTCCCTTGGAGGGTGCTTGTGGAGTAATAACCACTAGAAGTGGGTTGTCTTATGATGGACCGAAGCAAGTTACTCAAGAAAGTGAGAAGGAGAAGGTTGTTGGAGTTATTAAGAAGAAGGTTATGTTCAAAGAAGAAGAAGAAGTCATACCGCAAGAAGCTAAAGAACAAGATGCATCGGTAAAGAAATCCACTGAAAAAGAAGCAAATCCTTCCATGCCTTATCCTCAACGATTTGAGAAGAGTAGGAAGAACAAGAAGTTTGCTAGATTTCTTGAACATTTGAGCAAGATTCATATAAATCTTCCTTTACTAGAGGTATTACAAGAAATGCCGGGACATGTCAAGATGTTGAAAGAGATGTTTACTCAAAAGAGTAAGTTTGGGATTGGTGAATATGAGACGGTATACCTATTTGAAGAATGTAGTGCAGTGATTCAAAGGAAGATGCCATTCAAAAGGCAAGATCCAGGCAGTTTCACTATTTCTTGTGTGATTGGAGGAGTTGAAGTCACTTGTGCTTTGTGTGATTCCGGAGCTAGCATTAATCTAATGCCATTGTCTTTGTTCAAGAAATTGGAGATAGGGGAGATTAAATCCACCACCATGTCACTTCAAATGGCGGATAGGTCCTTGTCATATCCTAAAGGGATTGTGGAGGATGTGCTAGTTAAAGTGCGAGATTTTATATTTCCGGCTGATTTTGTGATACTCGACATGGAAGATGACGGAGATGTTCCTCTTATCTTGGGGAGGCCGTTTTTGTCCACTGGAGGAGCTTTGTTTGACATGAAACATGGCCAACTAACTTTTCAATTTGATGGAAAAAGAATCACTTTTTCTTTTCCCGAAGCCATGAAGAGGCCATGTAGAGATAGTGAGGTGGTGAATGAAAGAATATTTGAGAAGTATGAGGGGAAACTTGAAGAGACTCCAATGCAAGAATCAACAGTTGTCAAGCCATGGAATGAAACAGATCAAGAAGAGAGAGTTTCAAAGGACACGAGACTCATTCCGAGGATGAGTGGCAATGTGATTAATGAAGGCATGGGGGATAAGAGTTCAAGCTTTGTGATGAAATCTAAGGAAAGTGTGATTGATGTTGAAGAAGGAAAGGAAATGGAAGATAAGAAGATGAAGAGTGATGAAGTCAAAGAAAAGGAGATAGAAGTGGTGCAAGAGGAAGAACCACAAAAAGAGGGTGAAGTGTTACCTCAAGAATATGAGGAGGATAAGAGCACCAACGAGTTGGTGCAACATGAGGATTGTATGAAGAACGGTGATAATGAGATACCTTCACCCGAGGGAATTCAAGAAATTCCAATTTTTGCACAACTATTCAAAGAAGAGTATGAGGAGAAGTCTATAATGGGAGGACTATGTGGAGAAATGGTGTTTGCTTTTCCTTCCCGGTTAATTGAAAATGCTAAAAAGGAGGTGGTGCTAACAAAGAAGGTTAATGAGGTTTACGAGTTAGTTGATAAAGAAGACAGATTGAGGAGATGTAATAATTCCGATGTTGGATTTGAAAGGTCATTGGTGATTGAGACATGGTTAGATGAGGTGTTAGATAGCATGCTTGTGTTGAGAAAATTTCAAGTAGTAAAGAGTGTGAGTTTGGTTGGAGGTAGCGTAGGAAGAAGATCAATCAATGAGTCGCTTCCAAGCAATATGCGATCGGTAGAGAAAGGTATACATAAAATTCACAAGGTTTTTTGACAACGGATGATTCGGTAAGGTCGTCTAGCTACCGACGTTAAGGAAGCGCTTGTTGGGAGGCAACCCAACCAATTTTGTTTCTTTTGTTTAATTTCTTTTAGTTGCTTTTATTTTGAATAAATGATTAGTTGTTTGGTTTTGTGTTTGTAGGAGAAGCTACAAGATCGAGAGGAGTGACGATGCACCGTCCACCATTTTTGCAAACTTAGTCTCACTTGACTGAGTTTGGGGGGATGTGCCGGTAGCCGGTGCCTTGGTTTATTCTTCTCTATCTCTTTATCTTTACTACTATGTCTTCCTTAGCTAGTTTAGTTTAGTCTAGTTGATTTGAATAATGATTTGAATTCGATTTGGTTGTATTATGATCTACTATTCTTACTTTGGTTGTGGATTGGATGTGAATTTTTGATGATTTGGTGATTAAATGGATTGATCGTTTATGGACAAGTTTACTTGTGCTTAATTCTTTCTATTTGGCATTGGTATGTGGAATGTATTATGGTTTGGAATGAATGGTGGAACTTGGGCATATTGCTTTATTTTTGTTGAATGAATTATTGGTTTGTGGATAAGTTGGTGGAAATGAGAACTTAATTGGTTAGGTTATGCTCAAGTTTTTGGTGGTGTGTTGTTTTGAGTAGGTGCAAATAAGGAATGGAGAGCGGTGATCGTGCCTACTGATGGGTAACGCTTTCTCTCGTTCTTCTACAGTGTAGTATGTAGATTGTTTGTAGGAATGTTGTGTGCTTGTGTGTGTGATGAACCTAGATGAGACTTGAGATTTAATCATGATTTACTTAGTGGAGTTTGATGCCTACTTTAACTAATGATAGAGCGGAATCTAGTTTTCGAAGCATGTTTTGAGTTTTAACTTTTGAATTGCCGAGTTTTGTATATGGTTAATGCATAGGACTTGACAAAAAAGCTGTGAGGTTTGAGCCATGATATTGTCATATCTATTTCGTTTGTGAGTGGCAAGATTGAGAGTACGAGATCTAGAACTTGCATCCGTTCTCTATCTATTGGCACGAGTGTGTAACTACAAAATGATCTTAGGCCATCATTTCTTAGTCCTACCTTTCACACCGGGAGTATAAGGTGGTTACATCATGATTTTGCCTTTCATATCTTTGACCCCCGTGATTGAGCTTATACGGTGAATCTTCTTTGATATAATTAGGACCATATTTGGGGGGAAAGAGTGTATGAGGGTGAATACGGTGATGAGAGTTGGGTTGGGAATTGATTGAATGTTTGATGAAAGTATTGAGGCATGAAAGTATGAAATTAGGGATTGTTGTTGATCCTTGAAAAAATTGGGCACCTACAAAATTTTTTTTGGTGCAATTGTGTGAAAAGAAGGAAAGGTACCTACAAATCATGAAAGATGGTGCTTGGAAAAAAAAAAGAAAAGAGAAAGAAAAGAAAGGAAAAAGAAAAGAAGGAAAGAAAAATGTTGAGAAAAGAATAGCCTCGGGGGTTGTAGTGGTTCGAAAAGAATAAGTTTGGGGGTTGTGGGAAATTGAGAAGTTTAGTCACTTTGGCCCAAAACCAACCACCTTTTAGTTAGCCACGTTACAACCCGTGTAAAGACCTTTTTGATTCTAGAAACTAACTCGTTGTAGTATAGTGGTGAGAGTGGATGCAAGCCTATGGAAATCAAGCTCGATATTTTGTGAATGTGTGAATCTCATCATCCCTAAACACGTGAGGGAGTGCTTTCGTTTTTTGTATCCGATCTTGATGAGTGGTTCATGTCCTTGGCATTAACCTAGTTACAAAGTTAGGTGATAATCTCGTTTTACTTAAGCATGCTAAGATAACTTTGATGAGCTATGAGGAATCACATGAGGTAGGTTGAGAACTTTTCTTTGTTTTGATTGAGGACAATCAAAGGTTTAAGTTTGGGGGATTATGATACGTGCGTAAATTGACCTATATTTTGGTGTGTTTGTGTGCTTGTTTTGGTTATTTACGCCCGTATCATAGGTTTTTCTTCATGATTGGTTGTGTTTTGGTTTGGTTTTCGTGTTTTGTGTGTTTCATGTGTGTAGGTTCAGTTTTGAGCATAATCGAGCATTTTTGGTGGAGTTTCGGTGGAAAATCGCACGAAGTTGGAGGTTTTGAGGTGTCGCTCGCCCGAGCTTGTGCAGGCTCGGCCGAGCTGCATTTCAGAGAGCTCGCTCGTCCGAGCGTGGGCAGGCTTGGCCGAGCCGTGGTTCAGAGAGCTCGCTCGTCCGAGCGTGGGCAGGCTCGGCCGAGCCGTGGTTCAGAGAGCTCGCTCGACCGAGCGGTGGCAGGCTCGGCCGAGCCATAGTTCAAGGCAAGGCTCGGCCGAGCGCGTTTTGGACCGGCCGAGCGGTCCTATTTCTCAGCATTTTTGGCAGTTTCTAACTTCGACCGGGCGAGCCATTCTGAGTCCGGGCGATCCGAGGGTTATTTTTCTTGTCTATAAAAGGGGGAGAATTAGAATTAGAAGGGACTTTTGGCCATTTCTCATATTTTGAAGTTAGAATTCTGTCTCACGATCGTAACTACCATTCTTCTCATCCACAACCAAGGAGCTTCAACTTCATTCCTCGGAGGAAATTTGAAGAATCAAGCTTGGTAGATCAAGACACAAGACCAAATTAGGGAAGAATCTTCTTTCTATTCTCAATTGTAATGGTTTTCAACAATTCCTACTTTGTAATTGCACAATTGATGGATATGATGAGCTAAACTTCTATTGGATGTTGAATTGAGAGAGGATGCATGAAATTGGAATTGATTTTTGATTGTTTACCTTCCTATGTGTGATTGGAGCATGCTAGAGCCTTTTCACAATCCCTAAGTGTAGGTATTAGCCAATTTAGGTGATGATTGATACGAGTATTGCAGCCGTTACGCGGATATGAGTGTCACGATTAGCATGTTTCCTTGTGTTACTTTATCCAATCCATGTGCGGGTAGATGGCATAGGGCAATGATTCACGTTCCTTTGGGAGTGAGCTATAGCCGATAACGTGACTGTTTGAGGTGGTAGTTTCATCAACAGTCGGTTCACCGTGACTGGGGATCGACTAGGGTAGGGTGAGAGTCCATCCTCATAGGAATTAAATTGTGTTTACAACAAATATCGACCTAATGGATTGCATCCAAACTTGATTCAACATCCTCTTTTCTTTAATTGCGTACTTTGTTGTCTTGATTTATCGGTGATTGTATATTGATTGTGTGAGTTGTTGATGAAATGATGATGATTTGTTATGTTTGGTTAGTTAGATTACATTGCTTTCTTAGGATTTTAGACAAAACTCAACGACTTGAAATTTACCTAGCTACCAAACTTCACTCGGTACTTTAGTACTCTAATAGGCAAAACATAGAAGGAATCGGGTTGACAATTTATTCTTTGACAAGCTCTTTAGAGGGTGAACTTCTAGAGGCACGTCATTAACCTTTCAATTTGATGGAAGAAAGATCACTTTCTCTTTACCGGAAGCCATGAAGCGAAGTATGGAGGACGAGAGTGAGGAGAAATGCAACATGGTAAAAGTTGTGCAAAATCAAAGTCTTGAGAAAGGAGATGGACGTGAGCCATTAGAAGAGGTCTTACAAAACTCTATTTATACAGACAATATGGTTGATACCAAAGAAGAAGTAAGGGAAGACATTGGGGAGTATGTCCGAGTTTTGGATAATTTTCCTAATGACCCGTTACATGGGGAGGCTAAGTTCTTGGAATTAAGAACAAAAGAAGAGAAAGATAAGGCTAAACAAAGGAAGTTGGAGTTGAAGAATAAAGCACCGGAAGTGGAATTGAAGAAGTTACCAGATCATTTAAAGTATGCATCTTGGGAGAAAATGAGACATATCCGGTGATTATCTCAACCGGGCTTTTGGGGTGTGAAGTTAAGAAATTACTCCGTGTTTTGAGGATGCATCGGTCAGCTATTGGTTGGCAACTTTCCGATATAAAAGGAATAAGTCCTGCCATTTGCATGCACAAGATACTTCTCGAGGAAACGTGCAAGTCTAAAAGGCAACCTCAAAGGAGGTTGAATCCTATGATGCAAGAGGTGGTGAAGAAAGAGGTGCTCAAGTTGCTTGATAATAATATCATCTATGCTCCAAGTGATAGTGAGTGGGTAAGTCCCACGCATATGGTACCAAAGAAAGGGGGATTCGAAAAGGTAGTAAAGGACAATGGAGAAGAAGTTATGGAGAGATTGACAAAAAAGGTGGCGGTTTTGTATCGATTATAGTGCTTTGAATTTAGCTACTCGCAAAGATCATTTTCCTTTACCATTCATTGACCAAATGCTTGATCGACTTGCAGGGCGCTCTCATTATTGTTTCTTGGATGGCTATTCGGGTTACAATCAAATTATGGTGGCACCGGAGGATCAACACAAAACTGCTTTTACATGCCCTTACGGAATTTTTGCCTACCGGCGGATGCCATTTGGACTTTGTAACGCACCGGCTACATTCCAACGATGGATGATGGCTATATTCCATGGGCTCATCGAGGAGATTATGGAGGTATGACTTTTTGGTTTTTGGTAATTCCTTTGATGCATGTTTAAAAAACTTAGAAATTGTTCTTGCTAGATGCAAAGAGACAAACCTTGTTCTTAATTGGGAAAAATGTCATTTTATGGTTTGTGAAGGAATTGTGTTTGGCCATAAAATTTCTTGTAGAGGTTTAGAAGTAGATAAGGCTAAGATTTGTGCTATTGAACAATTACCCATTCCGAAATTGGTAAAAGGTGTTAGGAGTTTTCTAGGACATGCTGGGTTCTATAGGAGGTTCATTCAAGATTTCTCTAAGATAACTAAACATTTGTGTTGTTTGCTGGAGAAAGATGTGCCATTTGTTTTTTATGAAGCATGTGTTTGTGCTTTTGAGAAGTTGAAAAAGGCTCTTGTGACTTCTCCGGTTCTAATTTCACCTAATTGGCACGAAGAGTTTGTGTTGATGTGTGATGCAAGTGATGTTGCACTTGGGGTAGTCTTAGGTCAAGTTAGGGATAAAGTGTTTAGGGTGATTGCCTACGCTAGTAAGACTCTAAACCCGGCTCAATGTAATTACACCGTCACTGAGACAGAATTTCTAGCCGTGGTTTATGCATATGATAAATTTCGAGCTTATTTGGTAGGAGCTAGGTCGATTGTGTACACGGATCATGCAGCTATTCGATATTTGTTTAAGAAACCGGACGCAAAACCTAGACTCATTAGGTGGATTTTACTGTTGCAGGAGTTTGATATAGAAATTCGGGATAGGAAAGGATGTGAGAATGTGATAGCCGATCATTTATCCCGTTTAGAATACCCGGTTAGGGGAGATGAGAATGAACCATGCATTAATGATAGTTTTTCGGATGAACATGTTTTATATGTAGCCCACAATATTCCGTGGTATGCTGATTTTTCAAATTTTCTTGTTGTCGGAGTGTTTTCTCCTGATTAAAAACCCCTTCAAAGGAAGAAGTTCCTTAAAGATGTGCGGTTTTATTATTGGGAGGAACCTTTCTTGTTTCATAGATGTGCAGATGGAGTCATTCGGAGATGTGTGCATAGAGAGTGGAGACGGATAATGGAGGACTGTCATGCTTCGAAAAGTGGAGGGCATTTTGCCGCTAATCGTACGACATTAAAGGTACTTTCTTGTGGTTTCTATTGGCCCTCTATTTACCGTGATTGTATGAATTTTGTCAAGGCTTGTGATAGGTGCCAGAAAACGGTGTCGATAACCCGTCGGGATGAGATGCCTTCTAAACTTTTTATTGAAGTGATTTGTTTGATGTTTGGGGGATTGATTTTATGGGACCATTTCCTTCTTCTTGCGGGTATCATTATATATTGCTTGCCGTTGATTATGCATCCCGTTGGGTAGAGGCTTGTCCAACCATTACTAATGATGCTAAGGTTGTGATGAAATTTTTGCAAGGATTAGTTACACGTTTTGGAATTCCATGAGCCTTAGTGAGTGATGGGGGAAGTCACTTTTGTAATAAATTGTTGGAAAATTTGTTAGCACGATATAGAGTTAAGCATCGGATAACTACCCCGTATGATCCTCAAGCTAATGGTCAGACGGAGCTTGCTAACAGAGAGATCAAGGCTATTTTAGAAAAGATGGTGTCTTCCCGGAAAGATTGGTCTAAGCGTTTAGATGATGCTTTATGGGCTTATCGCATAGCTTTTAAAATCCCGATTAGTATGTCACCTTACCAATTGGTATTTGGGAAGTCGTGCCATTTGCCGGTTGAGTTGGAACATAAAGCGTATTGGGCATTGAAGATGGTTAATGTTGATTGGAGAAAGGCTCAAGGTGAGCGTGCTATGCATTTGAATGTGATGGATGAATTCCGGAACGAAGCTTATGAAAACTCAAAAATTTACAAGGAGCGTACCAAGAAGTTCAATGATATGCATATTAGAGGTAAATCTTTTGCTCCCGGTGATTTGGTGTTACTTTTCAACTCAAGGTTGAAGTTTATGCCCGGTAAGTTCCGTTCGAAATGGTCGGGTCCTTTTATTGTGAAGCAAGTTTTTGAAAATGGTACGTTGGAGTTAGCACGTGAGAATTGTCCTTGTTTTAAGGTGAATGGTCATCGGGTTAAACCGTATTATGTTGATAATGGACCTTGTATGGTTTTGGATGTTTTTTTTTTGTTAATTAAGGTGTGCAGTCGAGCTATGGACTTTAAAAAGCGCTTGATGGGAGGCAACCCATCCGGAGTTGCCAGCAACAGCAGGATAGGGAGGAGTTATGATGCACCATCTACCTTTTTGACAAACTTAGTCTCACTTGACTAAGTTTGGGGGGAAATGCCGGTAGTCGGTGCCCTGGTTCATTCCTCTTCTCTATCTCTTTATCTTTACATTGCTTTCTAGATTAGTTAGTTTAGTTGATTTGAATGATTTGATCTTCGATTTCGATATGGTTGTATAATGATATTTGATCTACCTTTGGATTTGGATGATTTGGATGTGGATTGGATGTTTGGTTTTAATGATTATATTTTATGTGTTGAATGGTTTGGTATGAATGGTGGAGCTTGTGTATATTGTTTTATTATTGTTGATGTTTGGTTTGTGGAAAGCTTGGTGGAAATGAGAGCTTAATTGGTTTGTTTTATGCTCAATAGTTTGGTGATGTTTGTGTTGTTTTTGAGTAGGTAAAAAAAAGGCATGGGAGAACGGTTCGATCGTGGCTACCGATGGGTAACGCATTTTATCGCTCTCTTGCCATTTAGATTTGTTGCATTGCACGTAGATTATTTTAGGATTGTTGTGTGCTTGTGTGTGTATGTTGAACCCAAGCGAGAACTTGAGATTGGACCATGATTTACTTAGTAGAGCTTGAATTTTGTCTCAACCAATGATAGGGCGGAATCTTGATGTCGATGCATGTTTGAGTCTTACTTTTGAATTGCCGAGTTTTGTGTGTGGTTAATGCATAGGACTTGACAAAAAGCTGTGAGGTTTGAGCTATGATATTTCCATATCTTCTTTGTTCGAGAGAGGCGAGATTGAGAGTAAAAAATCTAGAACTTGCGTCTATTCTCTATCTATTTGGCATGAGTTTGGTAACTAGAAAATGATATTAGGCCATCGATTCCTAGTCCTACCTTACACATCGGGAGTATAAGGTGGTTGTTATCATTAATTTGCCTTTCGTATCCTTGATCCCCGTGATTGAGCTTATTTGGAGATATTTCTTTGATATTATTAGGACCATATTTGGGGGGAAAGAGTGTATGAGGGTGAATACGGTGTTGTGAGTTGGGTTGGGAAATGATTGGATTCGTGATGATCGATAATGTTGAGGCATGAAAGATATGAATAAAGGATTGGTTTGGATCCTAAAAAAAGAGAGGCACCTACAAAAGGAATGAATGATGGTGCAATTGAAAAATTATGAAAAAGAAGAAAAAAAAAGGAAAAAAAAAGAAAGAAAAAGGAAAAAAGTGTGGTGAAATGAATAAGCCTCGGGGTTTGTAGTGGTTCGAAAAGAACAAGTTTGGGGGTTTTGGAAAATTGAGAAGTTTAGTCACTTTAGCCCAAACAACCCACCTTTTAGTTAGCCACGTTATAACCAGTGAAAAGACCTTTTTTATCCTAGAAATTAACTCGTTGTAGTATAGTGGTGAGAATAGATGCAAGTCTATGGAAATCAAGCTCGATATCTTGTGATTGAGTGACTCTCATCGTCCCTAAACACGTGAGGGAGTGCTTTCGTTTCTTGTATCCATTTTTGATGAGTGGTTCATGTCCTTAGCATTAACCTTGTCATAAAACTAGGTGATAATCTCATTTTACTTGAACATGCTAAGACAATCTAGATGAGCTATGAGGTATTGCACGAGGTAGATTGACATCTTTACTTTGTTTTGATTGAGGACAATCAAAGGTTCAAGTTTGGGGAATTATGATATGTGCGTAAAATGACCTACTTTTCGGTGTGTGAATGTGCATGTTTGTGGCCATTTTACTCTCATATCATATGTTGTTGTTGTTCTTTTGTTGTGTTTTCGTGTTTTTGTGTTTTGAATGTTGTAGGTTGAGTTTTGAGCATAAAACAACACTTTTGGTTGAGTTTTGGAGGCAAATCGCCCGAGCTAGGAGTCAAATGAGGAAAGGCTCGCCCGAGTGGTGCAGAGGAGAGCATTTTGGACTTCAGAGGCTCTCCTCGGCCGAGCTGAGCTTGGCTCGGTCGAGCCATGCTGGACAGAGAGCTCGCTCGGCCGAGCTCTGCAGGACCGACAGAGCCTTGCCAACAAAGAGCAGGCTCGGTCGAGCCATTTTGGACCGGGCGAGCCAGAACGTGAATTTCAGCAGATGTGCGGTTTTATACTTGGCTCGGGCGAGCCATCTTTGGCTCGGGCTATCCGAGGCCCTGTTTGCTCGTCTATAAAAAGGGTATTTTCAAGTTTTAATAGAACTTTTGCCAAAATCTCAAATAACCGTCTGGAAAACTCTCTCCCAATCCATCTTCCAAACACCTCCCATCCTCATCCACGAGGATCTAGGCCACATTCCTCTAGATTTGGTGAAGATCAAGGAAGGACAAGAGGTAGATTGAGTTCAAGGAAGACAATTGAGGAAGATCAACATTTGACCTATCAATTTGTAATGGATTCTATTACTTTCTCTATTGTATTGTACGAAATTGAAGGTATGAGGAGCTAAACTCTCTTGTGAGTGTTGTTGAATGGATAATGTGTTGCATTAAGATTGAATGAATGTTTGTTTACTTTCCTTTGAGAGCTTGAATTGCACTAGAGCTTAATCCTTACCACCTAGGTGTAGGTAATAGCCAACATAGGTGGTAGTTGATGTGAACGCTGCAGCCAACACGCGGGCGGAATCATCGTGAATAGTGTAGATTCATATGATTTTTGATCCAATCCCTGTGCGGAGATAGGCCATAGGGCAATAATCTGCGTTTTAGAAGGAGTGGTCTAGGATTCGATAAAGTGACTGTTTGAGAGTTCTAGTATCATCAACTGTTAGCTCACCTTGACAAGGGGTTAACTAGTGTAGGGTGGATTGCTCAATCTCTTAGGAATTAAATATGGTTTACATCATGATTTGATCCAAATTGCACACATTTGATATTCGCTCAACAGTCACTCTCATCTCATTGTTGCACTTGATACTCTTTCTACCTAAATTGTGGAGAATTGATTGTTTATAGAATTGGATTTATATTTGATCATGTTTGGAATTACACTTTATTTCATGTATGCTTAGCTTAGTTATGATTTTGCCTAGTTAATTGAACCTTCAACGACTAATGTTTCGCCTAGCTATAAAGTTTTCATACGAGTAGATGGTATTCTATAGGGCGAATTAGAAGAACCTTGGATTGAAAATTTAACTTGATAAAGTGTTACTTTTACACCACATCAAAACTGTGTCCACAGTTTTCTTTGCTATACGATCCTTTACAATTTAAAATTGTCTGCACAGTTTTTCTCGTCCAATACTCTGCACAGTTTTTCGCGTCCATTATTCTTGACAACTTTCTCGTTTGGACCACTTCAAAAATTGTTCCACAGTTTTTGACAGTTTTCTTCTACTAGACTTTTACAACTCGACTATCCTATACTAGGATTACATGAGGTAATAACTCTAAGGCCTAAACTTTGGTACACAGTTTTGACACATCAAAACATCAAATTAAAGGTGGGATTTCTACATCAATACCTAACAATTCTCCCCTGTTTGAAGTTGTCAAAACTATACCTTCTAAGTCGAAAAGAAGATGCAGTTTCTCCGAGTTTACAAGGTTTGGAAGTCTAACAATACTCAGAACTGTGCTTCTTCTAAACTCGACCTACTCTAATCGATCTTCCCCCTAAATGGGAGAGATATTTCTCGATTAATATTAATCAGATTAGAGCGATAAAAGAATGCTGATCACACTGGAATATGTGAATTCAGCTAAGTATCAAGGTAAGAGACAATGAGCAGTTGTCTTCAAACCAACAGTTTTAGACCTTTCATTATATGTGTTCGGTACAAGTACATGAAAAGTTCAAAACTGCGGTAAAATAATATACAAAACAATTCAAAGGTTACTCAGCTACGCCTGAGATTTGTCCTTATCCTTTTCCTTGTCTTAGTTTGAAGAGTCTGCATCTTTCCGCTTTGAAGTAACAGCAGAGGTCGAGGTTCCAGCTTGCATGGCAAAGCTCTTGGCCATGTCCATCATTAGTTTCATCTCCTGTTCTCTGGCTTGCTGCATGCACTCCAACTGCAATCTCATCTGTTCATCTCGCCTCTCCATCAACTGCAACTGCAGCTTCACTTGTTCATCTCTCCTTTCTTCCCCCTTTTTAACAAAATAAAAAATTGAGACCATGGATGACTGAATTTGCTGGTTCATTTCCTGTCTCATAGCATCAAGGGTTAGATGAGGTGCTGCCACAGAGATGGGATTTGGAGATAATGTTCCTTCAGAAGCAACGAGTGCTCTTGAGTCTCCGCCGGTTTGGCCTTGAGATGTAGCAGTATACAACTCTAGTTGTTGATGGGCAATATTGTCTGCTTCCTCTTCCTCTGTTTGCCTGATTGCTGCTGCTTCTGCATCATTTCTTGTCTTCTCTGCAGCGGCCTCTTCTTCTCTTCGTTTTACTTCAGCAGCAGCTGCTTTTTCCTCTTTCTTTCTCAGTTCAACTGCTGCTTCTTCTTTCAACCTTTTTACCTCAGCAGCTGCTGCCTCTTCTTCTATCCTTTCCTGCTCAGCAGCAGTGGCAGCGTCTTCTTCTTCTTCTTTTTGTTTCAGCTCAGCTGCTTCTATTCTCTTTCGCTCAGCTTCCTGATCCAATCTCTGCAATTCCACTTCCTCTTCTTGTGCTCGTAGAGCTTTCTTCTCAGAGTACGTTTTCACACATTGGCAGCGGTGTAGGAACTTGAGTTGCACAAAGAAATCAGACAATGCTCGCTTGCAGACAAGCTCCAGTGCTCTCTCAGCAGTTGTTACAAGAGTTACTTCGTGAGAAATTTGGATCGCCTGAGCTAAGGCTTCTTCATCTTCTTTCCTCAGCCTCTCTTTCTCCTCTTTTCTCAATCTCTCAAGCTCCTTTTCTTTTGCTTCTTCAAGTTTCAAGAGGTTCTCCTAGAACTCTACAATTTTTGCATTTAGTTTCAGTTGAAGAACCTGCATTCTTAGAAGGCCAGCATGATTTTCATCAATCATGCGCAGAATGTATTCTAGAAGAGTTTCTTCACGTTCTGCTGTGGCAGTTTCTGGAAGTCGCAGTGCTTCAGCAGTAGTTTCTTCAAGTGGTTGTTGCGTGACAGTTTCTTGAAGAGGTTGTTCTGGAGTGACAGCTTCTTGCATTGGCAGTTCTTGCATGACAGTTTCTTTGACTGGCAGTTCTGGCACTGTTTCCGCTGTCTCCAAGATAGGCTGGGAAATATGCATGTCTTTTTCTGGTTGAGTATTGTGAGCATGGTCATCTGAGCTGCTGGAGGATTCTGATGGGGTGAAGGGTTCTCGAAGAGGAGAATCTGGCCTTGGAGTTTCACTCTTCTCTGAGTTTGTTGGGTTTCGAATATCCCAGATGTTCACCTGTTGTTCCTCAATAGTCTGCTTGCCCTTTTTGTGCCTGCTCAATTCTTCCTCTAGGATGTTCTCAAGCACCAACTTCCTTTTCTTCTTCTCCTTCTTCACATGTTCTTCTCGGGTCTTTATTAGAATCCCTTTCTTCTTGCCTGGAACTGATGAAGCAGTTCTCTCGTGTGTCTTCTTTCCTTTGGTAGGTGATAAACTGGACACTTCATCAATGTCTACCACCATGTGATCAACATCATCCCTCTTGGGATTGTCATCACCATCATTATCGTCGTTTTCACCTCTTGTAAAACGGTATACTGAATTTCTTTGGGGGATAAAGTCGGATGGCAAAAGATCTTCCCCCTTATCACGAAGACCTATCAGTTTCTCAATGAGATAAATGACTTTCAATCCGAATCCAACACTGGACTTGAATTTGTGATTTTCTCTGATGCTTTTGTTCTTTTTGGCATTCTCCAGAAGTCGTCCAAAAATGTATTCCGCCCAATTTCCTCCTGGGCCATCATCCAAAACCATCATCACAACATACTTTGGTTGGCTCAGTTCGGAGAACGATCCAACTCTACAGTAGAGCATGCGAAGGGTTATCTCGCTTAGAGTTTTGTAAAAGGGCTTCAGGTCGGAAACCTTTGTGCAGCTTTAAAACCTTCCTTGGGATCTGCCTTCTTCCATTCATTCCAGTGCTTCTTCATCGCTGCCTCTTTATCATCGTCCAAATAACTTGCGATATGGACACCCGTCTTGGGTAGATGAAGAAATTCAGCAACAAGATCTGCATTTACAAGAATTGGAATCTTGTTAACCTTCGTCTTGCAAAATTTACCGTCCTGGTCGACGATTGCATTTTCATAGAACTCTGCGACGCGATGGGATTTGAAACAGCGTAGATGCGCCTCCAGACATTTTAGCAATTTCTCTTTCCTCAGCTTTTGATAAAGCTCTTTGTCGGAGGTTAGGGACTCAATATCTCTTAAGTTCAGAATCTTCTCCTTTATGACTTGTCCTGCTCGGATTTGCTTGTTGGTGAGGTCGTAAGAATCCACAATATCGTTGGAAATGCGCGTTAATTCGGCATGAGGGATGTTTTTGTTGATAGCGCCTCTGTTGGGATTTTCAGATGTGCTGATACCTTTGCCTGATTGAGTCTTCTTGTAACCCATAATCGATTGGAAACAATGTGGGTGATTGAGAGTTTCAAGAGTTGTGAAATCTCGAATATGAGAGAGATATTCGCAGAAATCAAATGAGGAAGATGATGAATAATAGGGTTTAAGAGGGTTTTGATCCATCAAGATCCATGGTTGTGATGAGAATCACTTTATGCGATCAACGGCTCCAGAGAAAGCTGACGTAGGTAGCGCCTGTACCTATTCTATCGTGGTGTGCGAGGAGCGCGTGGGTGCAACGACGTGGCTCCTCATAATTCGCCATGACTCTGGTCTGCATTAAATGCGGCTTTCAGCCGATGACTCTTGAAAAATCAGAATCAGAACTTCGCGCCTTTGATCAGCCAGTTCCCCTATCTTACTGCTGCAGCTAACTGCTTGGGTCAGTTCGCAACTGTCCCTTGTCGAAGAACTGAACAGCTTCCAGTTAGGAACTGTCTTCTACTTTTTTTCAGTTAGAAATTAAGTCCCTTTGCGGTTTCTTCACGCAGTTTCGTAAACATTCAGTTTCTGAACTCCTTCTGCGAACATACAGGAATGCACACAACCCATTATCTTCTAGATAAAGATAACTCAAATCGTCCAAAAATCATGACTTCTCCATCTTCTTCTTCTTCTCCTTTCAATATTGTGAGAGAAATGGCGAAGATCTCTATCCATAGGAACAAGATTCTGGATAAGAAAAGGCTTTATGCGCAGTACTGGAGAACTCCATTCGTTTACGAGGAGGTGATGGGAAACTTGAGGGCGAACGATCTGGAGCGCTTCGTGACCATAACGCTTAACACCTTCCATACGGATTTGCTCAAGGTGGTTACCTACAATGCCACTGTCTCCGATGAGGAGATCTACTGCAATATCAATGGGGAGGAATTCTTCTGGCCAGCTAATTATTTTGCGAAAGAGTTCGGACTTCCTCGCGGTGGTACGCCGGTTCTGCAGTATCAAAGCGAGAAGATGACACCAGAATGGTCAGTTTGGCAGGATTGGAGAGTGTTGGACATTATCTTCCATCCAACTGCGTCGAGTGGGTTCCTCAAGCCGCGCTACAGGGTGTCCTTCAACATCATTAACCAGATGGTGGTCTGCAATTCCCTTGAAGAAACTGACTTTACGCCGCCTGTCTGGAAGGCAATGATGGCATTCGAGGACCAAGCTGAGGTGGACTTGGCAGCATTCATCTTCGACCGCCTGAAGAGCGCCTTGCAGAAACTGCCTAAAGTCACTCTCCCCTACGGCATGCAATTGAACTGGCTGAGAAGCGGATCCCATACTTCAAAGAAGATCCGTCGAATCTGGTGGGATCCGACTACTACCCCTCCAGATGGATGCCCACCCACTGACTGCCTCCAAAATAAACTTTTATGAATTTGTGTAACCTCCTTTTTATTTTGCTTGGACGTTGTATCACCCTCCTTTTCTAATGAATGAAAATAGTTCTCCTTTTTGTCTTCAATATTGAGCAAATTGTTCTACAAATAAGCACAACTGACATAATATACATGCCAAACAGTTTTACACTGCTCAGTTTAACATAATTGCTCCGATCAGTTCTCATCTCTTTCCTTTGAGATTTTATCAAACTCTAGAAGACCTAGTTTGATGCACAGCTCTTTGAAACGAGCCTCAGGTAGCGGTTTAGTGAAAATATCCGCTAACTGGTCCTCCTTCCTTATATATTCCACCGAGATATCTTCTTTCTCAATATAATCTTGAATGAAATGATGACGAATATTAATATGCTTCGTCCTGTAGTGTAGAACTGGATTCTTCGAAATACAAACTGCACTGTTGTTGTCGCAGTAAATAGGTACACATCCAGTTTCTATCCCAAAATCCTTAAGCTGCTGCTTTATCCAAAGCACTTGAGCACAACAGCTGGCAGCTGCTACATATTCAGCCTCAGTGGTTGACGTGGCTGATAAGTTCATTATTTCACTCACTTATCTATATTATTTTCTACTATTTTATGTAGTTTTCTTGAGTTTATATATATAATTCATGCATGAGTCTATTATATGTGGTGTTACGCTTGTCATGTTGTGTTTTTGCAGTTTTTAGGGTACATTCACTGGAAAACATTTCGAAAGCAGTGACGTGCAAGAGTAGCAGTTAAGGGTTCCTTCACACAAGGAATTCAGGCTATTGGTGCATGGCAATGGATAGAGCTTTGAGATAGCTTTCCAACGCAACTGGAATCGGGTCAATCGGAGTTCTAGAGTGAAAGTTATGGCTAAAACCGTGAGACCGCGCAGATGACACGAGGATCGATTTTGACCGATGGGGCTTTGACCTCGATCGACACAAGAGCACGTGCGTTGATCGACGCCCACCCACCTCGGTCGAAGTGCGGACAAATCTGCGAGATTTTTGATTTAATTTGAATCAAATCAGATCTTTAGCCCTAGACTTGATAGGATACATATCCACTCCTATAAATAGCTTGTAAATTCGAGTTTTATTCATCCTGGATCATACTTTACAACTTTTGAAGCATTCAGCACTTTATTTTTCCAGCACGAACCTTTATTTTCTTATAAGTTATTTTTATGCAATTTAATAATATGTTTGTTTTTGGTTTTCTATCTGCTATGAGTGGCTAGAAACCCTAGCGGGTTCTAGGGCAATGAATATCAATCAATTGCATATTTAATTGATTAACATTGAATTGCTTGGTTTTGAATTCCTGTTTTAATTGTTAGGATTTAGAATTAATCAGATCGAAAGATAGAATTAATTCTAGGTTTATAGTTGTTAATTGAAAGACTGAAAAGAGAAAATTAATAACAGGAAAAGGAATTCGAATACAATTAACAATCTGTCCTAGAGGAAGATAATAATTGTAGGGTTAATCTGAGGAATTATGAAAGGTTGATTAGTATTGTGTTATTGAGGCCGACTAAGCATATACATTCACATTCTAGTAATCTAGGCTATAATTGTCTGACCAAGAAATTATAGTATTTTATGATTTCCCACCAATGCAAGTTAATTAATTGATATGTATTTTGATTGATAGTTAGCCCTAGAGTCTGTGTCTTTAATTTAATTTTCCCAAACTCTTTAATTTCCAGTATTGTTTTCTTTACTTTTATAAAACCAAAACCCTGTTTTATGTTTACTCAAACAATGAATCTTAG
This sequence comes from Plectranthus barbatus, assembly GCA_026898455.1. Lineage (NCBI taxonomy): Eukaryota > Viridiplantae > Streptophyta > Magnoliopsida > Lamiales > Lamiaceae > Plectranthus > Plectranthus barbatus. The sequence goes on from JAPKLW010002262.1 coordinate 86,361, forward strand.
GATCATAATTAGTACATAGGATAATTTCCCCACACAATTCCCTTGGGTTCGACTTGAGTTATAAATTTTATTTGCCACTGTCCTGCAATTTATCTGTAGATTTTACAGTGATCAGTAGCCACTGAATGCTGCTTCTTGCTGAACCAGCTGATCAGTTTGTGACCTAAAAACTGACACGTCCCACTTGTGCTTTTTCGATCAATTCTGTAGCCTCCAAAATCTGAATCTGAGAATCCATTCAGCATGATTCCATCAGTTTTGGGATACCAAATACCTATAGACTCAGTCTTCTTAAGATATCTCACGATCCTCTTAGCTGCTTCCATGTGGGACTTCTTAGGATTCGCCTGGAATCTTGCGCACACTCCCACAACATAGGAAATATCGGGTCTACTGGCAGTTAGATAGAGCAAAGACCCAATGATCCCTCGATAAGCAGTTGGATCGATTGACTCTCCTTCTTCACCGAGAGTGATCTGAGAACGGGTGCTCATAGGAATCCTCAAGGACTTTGTCTTCTCCGGATAGAATTTGTTGATCAAATCTTGAGTATACTTCTTCTGACTTATGAAAATCCCTTCATCTGATTGATCAACTTGCAATCCAAGGAAATATGTCATCTTGCCCATCATACTCATTTGAAATTTATTCTGCATCAACTTGGCAAACTTCTCACGTAGCTTGGTGTTTTTGCTGCCAAAGATGATATCGTCTACATAGATTTGAACAAGCAAGATGTCCTCTCTATCTTTTATCTTGAACAGGGTTCGATCGATTGCACCCTTTTCAAATTCATTCTTGAGCAGAAAGTGGGAAGAGTTTCATACCAAGCTCTAGGTGCTTACTTTAATCCATACAAGGCTTTCCTTAGCTTGTAGACTTGGTTTCCTTGCTCGAAACTTGGGGGCTGTTCGACGTAGACTTCTTCCTTCAATTCTCCATTGAGAAAAGCACTCTTCACATCCATTTGAAGGACTGTGAAGTTATGGTAGGCAGCATACGCCAAGAATAGACGAATGGCTTCCAGTCTGGCAACTGGTGCAAATGTTTCATTGAAGTCTATCCCTTCGCATTGTGCGTACCCCTTGGCAACCAATCTTGCTTTGTTTCGAATGATGGTACCGGTCTCGTCTCTTTTGTTCTTGAAGACCCACTTCGTACCGATCACGGATTGATGTGTAGGTCTATCCACTAGATACCACACATTGTTGCGAGTGAATTCTCCTAGTTCCTCTTGCATCGCATTAATCCAATCTGTTGATTGAAGAGCTTCAGTAATCTTCACAGGTTCGATTTGAGATATGAAGCAAGACATCAATGTAGTGCCTTGTCTGGTTCGAACAAGATTTCCAATAACATCCAGGATGGCTTCAATAGGATGATCTCTGGTCAGCTGGAGCTGCTTCCTCAGCGGCTTCAAGGTTGACTTCCTTGGTTTTAGGTTGCTCTTCTTCCAAAACTGTTGCATTGGCTTCAGGGGGCTTCTCTTCACTTTGATCTTCTATGTTAATGAACTTTAAGGCCTCAGCAATGAGGTTAGCATCATTGGCCCTCTCGACTGTTTGGGGTTCAGCCGAGGCAACTGGAGTCTCAGGATCATCATTCATAGATCTAGTCAGAGGAACTATTCGATTATGATCAAGATCAATTTTAGGATCCTCATTGACATCCTTGATCTCATGATTTTCCAGACCCAGTTCTTGAAGTGTCCTGCGCACTAGAGTAGCTTCATAAAAAACAACATGACATGTTATTTCCACAAGTTGGGTTGTCTTATTGAATACCTTATATCCTTTATATGAAGGATGTCCATAACCAAGGAACACACCTTCATCAGCCTTAGGGCTGAAGGTATTCAATTTGGACTTCCCATTGTTGTGAATATAACATGGAGAACCGAATGCACGAAGATGAGCTATAGAAGGCTTACGACCATTGTAGATCTCGTAGGGAGTCTTGTGCAACCGCGTGTTGAATGCACTTCAATTTTGCGAGTAGCAAGCTGTCATCAAGGCTTCTCCCCAAAATCTTTTTCCAAGGTCGGTCTCGGCCAGCATGATCCTCACTGTTTCTTTGAGTGTTCTATTCCTCCGCTCAACAAGGCCATTTTGTTGAGGGGTTCTTGGAGTAGATTTCTCATGCCCGATTCCAATTTCAGCGCAAAAATCCATGAGGGGTCCATTGCAAAATTATGTTCCATTATCGAACCTTATCCTCTTAACTGTCATCCCTTTGTCATTATGAAGGGGGTAATCAGTTCTGGCAACTGAATCTTGACTTCATCTTTGGACTTGAGCAGCACCACCCACGTATATCTTGAGTAGTCATCAACAACTACTAATGTATACTTTCTTCCTCCAATTGTGGGCGGAGGAACTGGACCAAACAAATCCATGTGGAGTAGTTCCAAGATCCGGTCCATGCTTGCTGTAACTGGTCTGTTCTTGAACGAGGCTCTTATCTGTTTCCCGAGCTGGCAAGCTTTACAGACTCCTTCTTTTTGGAACTTCTTCTGCGACAGTCCTTCAACTAGATTATGTTTTGCCAAATGTCTGATCAAGTTGAAGTTCAGGTGACTTAATCTTTTGTGCCACAGCCAGTTTACTCCATCTGAGAAACTGTGCGCCATGAGGCAGGTTCCTTCTTCTCCACTGGACCAGTCTACTACGTAAAGACCTCCTTTTCTAATTCCTCTGATCTTGGTCTAGTTTGTCAGCTTGTTTATGATGTGGCACTCTAATTCTTCAAAACTGACAATGTAGCCACTCTCGCTCAACTGGCTGATGCTTAGAAGATTGTGCTTCAGATTGGTGACTAAGGACACGTTCTGAATGATGATTCCATTGTGCTCCACACATCATTTTCCAACTACTCGTCCTTTGGCCTTGTTCCCAAAAGTGACAGATGGTCCTCTGCACATCACAAGATTCTTGAGTAGATCCATTTCTCCTGTCATGTGTGCCGAGCACCCGCTATCCAAGATCCATGATCATGCTTTCTTTTGAGAACTCTGTCCCTGCAAGACAGAAAATTTCATTTAGGTCCCCGCATCCTTTCGGGTCCTGCAAAGTCAGTTTTCTGGATCCATCCTTTTGGTATCCAGACTTGTTTCACTCTTACAGTTCGTGAAAATGAATCACTCTTTAGTGATTGGTTAACCTTTCTTCTAAAATAATGTATGTTGTTTGAATGCATGTTAGGAAAGGTTGTGGTGTGTGAACTCTTTCTGAAACTGTTGTTCTTGAAAGAGTCTCGAGAAACTGTTCTCGGATGTTTAGCCATCATAGCATTAGAATGACAAAACTGTCTTGACTCAGGCCTCGAATAGGTGGTCCTCCTATTCGGATAACTATTATTATAAAACTGAGTTCTATTATAACCTCTCGAATTTCTATCCGATTGTCGAACTGACTTCCTTGCAACAATTACATGTTGCTTAGTCGTTCTTGTTGGTAAAACTGGATTCCTTGCATATGGAACATTACACTTATCCAGTTTTGAAGGAAAGTCAGTTTTCATCTTGACAGTTTGCTTGTACAGTTTACGAATTGTGTTAGCTCTCTGTCGAGGTGCTAGTTTAGAGTCAGTTTTTTACCAGCATTTGGTCTTCTCTTTTTGTTTAACTGGCTCTTTGGATTTGGCTTTTCCTTTCTCCAACATAATGCCTGAACTAAGTTTGGCTTTGTCAGAGCCTAAAGATGTTTTCTTCGTTCTTGAAATAGATGCAGGTTCGCTCAAAACCTTTTCATTTTGGTGCTCCAAAAATCCACTTCCGTGTTTATCAGATGATGGTTTTTGAGCATTCAAAATTTCTTCTAATTTTCTTTAGCTCCTTTTGAAGGTACATTCACATTTAACAGGCTCAATTTTCTTCAAGGAATCACATTCTTTTGAAATATTTTCAAAATCTTTGAGGAGTTTTGAATGTTCTTCCTAGAGTTTTTCAAAATCCTCACTGATTGACCTCGTCTTTGCGACTTCATCGATCAAAGCTGAAATCTCTGATTTCAATGAGGCATTTTCACTAGCTAATGCATTTTTAATCTCATGAAATTTTTCTACCTCTTTAATAATGTTTTCAAGAGAAACATCTTCTGAATTTGAGCGACGAAATTCAGAGTTTTCTTCAAAGCATGTAGATGCAAGAGATGAGGGTAGATGTGTTGTTACTAGGGGTGTAATCGAACCGAGCCGAGCCGAGTAGTGAGATGCTCGAGCTTGGTTCGTGAGAAATTTGTCGGGTTCGAGCTCGAACAAAAGTCCTATTTGACGATCGAGCTCAACTCGAGTTCAATAACCAAAGCTCGGGATCGACTCGAGCTCGGTTTGGGTTCAATTCGTTAACATATTTGTTAACGTCTTATTCGAACTCGAGCTCGAGTTCGAGCTTGTGAGCTCGTTCAATCAAGTTCAAGAGCTCGCGAGCTCGTTGATCGAGTTCGAGTTCATGAGCTCGAAGATCGAGCTCGTTTAAATATTTAAATTTTAATTCTAACACAAAATACAAGATTTCTAAAATATAATGATAAAATATAAATATTCAAATGATAAACATTTAATCTGTCAATAATGCAAATAATATTGAATCATTAATCAACATACAATGTTGACTCAATACCCAACCAACCTGTTTCCAAAAACTCAACCAAACAAACTAAACATTAAAACAATCTCAACTGTAACCCAAAAATTCAACCAAACAAACTAAACTGTAAAACAATCTCAATTGTCAGCCAAAAGTTCAACCAAACAAACTAAATATTAAAACAATCTAACTATCGGCAACAACAGTTGTATGATCCATAAATCCTTGCAAAAACCATCCTACATTGTTTCAATTATATAACAATCAGTTCAAATCCCCAAAAAAAAAAAAAAAATACATAAACTGAACATTCAAAACATTTTCAACCATCAACTCTCCAAATTCATGAGTCCTCGTGAAAATCATCCTGCAAAATTCAATGAAATTACTATATAGAATCAAATATTCAAAAAATAATTTACAAGTAAAAGTATAAGATAAAGTTTTACCGTCACTCTTGAATGATAATAATATTCAGTCAAAAATTAACCTCTTTGATGCCAAGCTTATCCTGTAAAACAAAAACACAATAATAAAAATTTATGCAAATAATATGGATAAAAGAGATTATTTATAAAGATAAAAATAAATAAATACTTACTTTAGCTTTCCCCTTAATCCCATAGCGAGCCCGAAGCCAATCTCCAACACAAAGTAGCATTTGCACCGTATCCACTCCTAAAGAGGCACGATGTGGATCAATAACCCTTCCACCAGCACTAAAAGCAGACTCTGAAGCCACAGTGGTTATTGGAATAACTATTTCATCACATGCCATCTTTGACAAAATCTTGAACTTCTGATCATTTGATTTCCACCATGAGATCACATCAAATTCACTACTTTCGTTATGTATATAAACTCCTTCCTCAAAATATAAATCCAGCTCGGAATTCATATGGACAACACTATCAACATTCTGAATGAAACTGTCGAACTGTCTTCTCGATCTTCTTCCACTCAAAGTGGAAACACCACTAGAACTTGAGCTTTCTACTTGAGCATCATTTGTTTTTCCAACCGTTTTAGCTCGTTGATCCTCTACATACTCATTGTAGAGATTGCGTATTAACTCGCGAACTGTGGAAACAAGCACATCTCCTTCATTCTCAGACCAAACATTAGCATCACACCACTCAATCAATTTCATTTTATTTCGAGGATCTAAAACAGCTGCAATACAGATCAACAAATTGCAATCTCCCCAGTATTTGTCAAACTTCAATCTCATTTTATCAACCATATCAATCAGACAAGCCTCACTTCTCACTCTATCCTTCATCAGTAGTTGCTTAATATGAATAAGCTTGGGTAAGAAAAGATTGCTAGTTGAATATTCAGAACCTGCATAAAGAATAAATATATGATGTTATTAACCAAGAATTACTGAAAATAATTAATAAGGGTGATATTGTAGATTTTCATGCCTGAGATTAACTCAGTCACGTCATGAAATTCTTCAAGAAAAGAACAAACCACTTGAACGTTTTTCCATTCGGCCTCACTAGGCAAAGAGTTATATGAATCATCTCTGTATTGATACTTTGGGAAAACATCTTTAAACTCCAAAGCAGATGACAACATAAAATATATTGTATTCCATCTCGTGCAAACATCTAGAACTAGCTTCTTAGATGATAATTTCATTTGCTTAGCAATCTAACTAAACATAAGCATGCCTGCCTCTGATGCTATAACATGCTTCACACTTTCACGCACCATGAAAATAGTTTCCTCAATAGCAGACAAGCCATATTGCACCAAAATATTCAAAATATGTGCGCAGCATCTTACGTGAAACAATTGGCCACTAAGAGGTAAACTACGACCGTATGAAAGGTTTTTCTTTAACAATCGAACACCCATATCATTGTTGGAAGCATTATCAACAGTTATTGTCCAAACTTTTTGCTCAATCCCCCACTGAATTAGACACTTTTGAAGCACATCGCATATCATGTGTCCAATGTGGGGTGGTGGAACATCTAAGAAGTTTAAAGTGCGCTTTTGTAAGTTCCAATTTGCATCTATAAAGTAGCATGTCACAACCATATATGAGATTTTCTGATCAGACTTCCATAGATCGGTTGTGACACTCACTTTATTCACACTCTTCAATTCTTCCATCAGTTTTTTCTTTTCTATAGCAAATGACTCCATACAATCTTTTCTAGATGTAGCACGACTAATACTTTGATAAAGGGGATTCGTTGACTTCATCAACAAATTAAACAATTCATATTCAACGAATCTAAATGGCAACTCATGCACAATAACCATATGAGAAAGCACTTCTCTGATCTTAGCCTGACTAAACACAAAATTATGTAATGAAGCAACTGATTCTGTGGCATTAATGGTCTTGGTCAAGTTCAGATTTTGCTGACCCTTCAAGTTGGTTGTTTTTCTAGGGAAACTTTTTATATGTCTTCCTAAATGTGTTGTGGAACCTGTGTTATTCATCTTAAACTTTTTCTTACAATGAATACACTCAGCAAAAATGGTTCCATCCGGAAGAGTTACCTCTTTAAAATCTTACCATACTTTTGAAGTGCGTTTCCTCTTCTTTGCAGCAAAGGAAGTGTCCTCGATTTCATCCTCAGTTTGATCATCTTTTTCCACATTTATATTCTGGGTTTCAGGCTCCTGATGACCTTGTTGTTCACCTGATGGAATTATTACTGGACTTGTGGAGGACTTTTGAGCACTTTTTGTATTAGGATTAGACATAATCTGCAAATTAATGAAGAATTTAAAGAACATCAACTTGACATGCTTGCTACAGATACATATTGTATGAAAAGCAGAAACATTAATCAGCAATTCTCACAATTCATAATTGAACTCTTTATATATAGGTAGCATGTGAAATGACTAATATTTTCAAGAATATGAGTTCAGTTTGACTAACAAGCAAAACCCATCACAGATAGCTACCTAGCTTCTGACAATTTTTTTGAATTTTCACAGATTGATTTTAACTACTTGTTTGTGATGGGATGGAAATAAAAATACTCTGTAAATACATGACATTAATTCCATTAAAAGAAAATTATGTCTGCTTTCTATATTTTTTCTATGAATTAAAGAGTTCATTCTCTATTGAAGTCAAACGGAAAGCCGTAAGTCAAAAGAAAAGCCGTTTACATTGATGGCAATGGCGTTAGAATGAATAAAAATATAAACCATTTCATGCCCATGGATTAAAATTGCATGACTGAAAGAATCTCCAATGCAAAAGTCTCCAATGTTTATTACCAGAGAAGTAAAATTCCATGCTATATTCATAATAATAACAAGGGAAAATTGAAATTATAAACATGTATAAAAGTCTATAACAGTCAACTAATATGGTTCTAGTTCTTAGTTCATACCACGTTGGAAAACAGAGATGCCGGTAGCGAAGACAGAGGCAACGAGAGAGGAGATGGATGCCGGTCACTGGGCCGAACGGAGGGGAGATAGAGAGGAGGCGCAGCGAGAGAGTTAGGAATGGGGGGCAGCGTGTGACCGTGCGTGGGAAGCTATGGATTTGAATTAGGAATTTTAGGTTTAATTTACATTTTACTTTGTTTGATATTAAAATTATTTATTTTTTATATTTTAATTAGTAATAAACTAATAGTTTATATAAATATATTATGCTCATAAACTAAGAGTTTGATTTAATTATATGTTTTTATCTCAATTCTCCATTATTCGTAAATTTTTAAAAATTAAGAGTTTGATTTAATTATATATTTTTATCTTACTTTTCCATTATAATTTATGTGCACATTGTTAAAAAAAATTAAAGTTTAATAGTTCATATGTGATCAATATTAAAATTAAATTTTGTGATAGATGATAATTATAGGTGAATATTGAAAAGTTGTAATATATATTGTTTATATATAAATATTTGTTTATTGATTAAGTACAACTTAAGAATTTGTCTTAATTATATATATATATATATATATATATATATATATATATATATATATATGAATTGTTTTAATTTTTATATCAAATTAATTAATTAATTCGATAAAGTGAATCTTTAAAATTGATCTATCTAATAAATTATATTTGAAATCGAACTCGAACATGGTCGCAAGCTAGGCGAATTGAATATATCCAATTAATTTATATAAATCTATATGTACTAAGAGTTTGTTTAAATTATGAATAAATATCTTACTTTTCGATGATGTGTACATCTTTAAAAAATAATATTAAATTTTAATTATTTATACGTGATCAAATGTTAAAATTAAAGTTTGTGTTAGATGATAATCATACGTGAATATTAAAAAATTGTAGCACTGCCAAATCAAATAAAGTAAAACAATAGTGTGTGTATATTAATATGTACATTAATATTTGTTTATTAAATAATTACAACTTAAGAATTTGTCTTAAAGCAACCTATTTATTTTTATATAATAAAATGATTACCTTAATTTAAAAAAACGTGACGTATATATAAGAGATAATATATCAAATAATCATAACTTATATAGTTCGTTTATAATAATTTAATAATATATATATATATATATATATATATTACAAACATAAAACACTCAACTGAAGCTGCTCAATTATACTGAAACTTATATTTTTTAAATAAAATACAATTATTATCTTATGATTTAAATATGTACTTAGATTTAATAACAATAATATCAAACAATCATAGTATATATAGATTGTTAATATATTATTGCATTTTTAAAGATGCTTATATCTATGTAAATAAAATAAATTTCTCAATAAATTCGTTATTTCCATTTTAAAAAGTAATTAAATTGATTAAGTGAATCCTTAAAAATGGCATGTATCTAATAAATTATATTTGAAATAAATATATTCATTGTTAATTTAATATTTATTTTAATTTTCAAATATATTAGATTTCTTATATGTTAATATTATCAATTTATCATCATTATTATTAGCGTTAATTGCAAATATTAACACAACTTTTCATTCTTTTGCAATTATAACATACTTTTCAAAATTTTGCAATTATAACATAAAACATTTCAATTTTGCAATTATAACACAAAACTTAAAATCTTTGTAATTATAACACAAAACTTAAAATATTTGCAATAATAATAAAATATATATTTTATCCCAAAAATTATCCATTAAAAATTAAAATATTCTAATTTTTTTGTTTGTTATTTATTTTAAACTGGAATATTCTTAAATGAAAAGTTATGTAAAATTTGCAAATTCCCTAATTTTTTATTAATATTTCTTTTGGGATTTTTCGTAATATTTAGATTATTTTATTTTTAAAAATACAAAAGTAAATATTAAATGATTATAAACTTCAAAATTATTTTGGTAAGAATTATATACCTATATTAGAAAATTAAAATGTAAAACTATACAAACATTAAAAATTAAAATATAAATTTATAAAAGTTGAGAATCAAATTGCAAAAGTTTACTATTGTTAAAAATTAAATTGTAAGTTCGAAAGGAACACTGAAAATTAAATTGCAGAATAGACTCGGGTCAAGAATTAAAATTAAAATTTTATAATTGCAAAGATTTTGAATTTTGTGTTAAAATTGCAAACATTGAAAAGTTTTATGTTATAATTGCAAGAATTTGAGAAGAATGTTATAATTGCAAAAGTAATGAAAAATTTTGTTAAAATTTGCAATTAACCCTTATTATTATTAGACAAATATGAATATGATAATGTAATAATAAAATATTATAAAAATAAGAAAAAATATATTTATATTAAATTTAATAAAAAAATAACTTGTAAAGGAGCTCATTATCGAGCATACTTTCGAACTATTAAACGAGCCTGCTCACGAACCTGCTCGCGAACATGTTAAATTTCGAGCTCGGCTCGAGCTCGAACTCGAACATGTTCGCGAGCCTAATGAACCGAGTATATATGTGCTCGAGCTCGGTTCGATTATTTTATCAGCTCGAAAAAAAGCTCGAGCTCGGTTCGTTTATCAAACGATTGAACTTCCAACGAACTTTTTTCGAGTCGATCTCCGAGTAGCTCACGAATAGCTCTGCTCATTTACACCCCTAGTTGTTACCACTATTTTGCAGTTTGAAGCGTTGTCTTCTTCGTCGGTAACATCTCCATCGACTGCTGCCATGAATGCCAGGAGTGCTTCATCATCATTCTCATCCTCAGATGTGTAATAGCCATCATCATGGTCTGGTACGTCTGGTACTTCTGTTCTGGACAGCATCGCTTGGGCCACAGCTTTAGAGGCTCTCCTTTCAAACACCTTCCTCAGTCTATCTCTCTCCTCTTGAGAGACTAGAGGGCATTCGTACTTCAGGTGTTCTGGAGAGTTGCATTCATAGCACGTGTGTGGCTCTCTCTTTGTGAACCTTTTCTCACTGGACTGAGCTTCCTTTCCTTTTCCTTTAGCCTTCTCGAGGAGTACGGCCAGGTTCCTCATCTGTTCCTTCAGTTTGGCAACTGACAGGTCAGTTTCCTTCTTCTGAACTGAGGTGGAGGTATCCTTCGCTGGTGAGGATTGGTAGGAAGTTTTCTCGAACTGAACTGGCTTCTTCTGTCGTCTTTGGAAGTCTCTCTTTACGAAGAATGCAGCGTCATCATTTGCTGCTAAATTCGGGGTTCTAACAGCTTCATTCTTGTTCACCATCTAAATATCCCATTCATGGGCTTGAAGTTCGGCGAATAGCTCTTTGGTGGACATTTTCGAGAGATTCATGGTCTTTAAACTGGTGATTTTGACAAACCAATCTTCCTTCAACATTCTTGAAAGAATTTTGGCGTTCATGTCAGCCACATTTTCTTCTTTTCCAAGACCTTTCATCTCACTGAGAATGGCGTGGAACCTTGCTTCCATTGATTTGATCGTTTCGCCAGGCAGCATCTGGAAAGATTCGTATTTGTCAACGCACATTTGTTTCTTATTGCATTTCATCGCCTCAGTTTCCTTAGTGAGCTCATTTATCCAGTCCCATAACTCTTTGGCACAGTTGTTCTCTATGGCTTCGTCCATGAGAGATTCTGGGAGAGATTGCATGATCATTTCTTGAGCGATGGGATCAAGCTGATGATATTTCTTGTCTTCAAGTGTCCATTCTTCCAATGGCTTATCTATCATTTGGACACCTCCTTGATCATCTCCTCCTCCGAGCTGGATACTAACCTTCTGGATCTTTAGAGGTCCATTCTTTAAGACTTCATCCATATCTGGATGCTGGGCCCTCTGTTGGATGAGGCACCTCTTATTCCATACTTCGAACTTCTCTGGGTTGTACTTTGGAAGACTTGGATAATTCATCATTATCTCAATATAATCTGCTCGCTAATCACACTTAACAAACAATTAAGAGTGCAAGGAAAAATGGATCCGGTCCTAAGCGACTCAAAATAGGACTGTCTAGAAAGACCGACCTGCTCTGATACCACTTGTTGGTCCCTGATCAGAGTACGAAATAATATGCAGCGAAAGTTTTTACAATCAGTTGCACACTAAAAATGGGGGTCATTTCCCAGTTTAGGTTTTACAAAACTATGTCAGCCGAGCAGTTTTACTTAGTCAGTTTTCAGATATACACTTCAACACTTTAGAGGAGTGTTGAAGGTTTCAAACTCAGTTTAGAACTGTGTAAGATAAATGTACGAAAAATTGTAAATGAGGCAGAATATTTATAATGGTTCGGAGCCTTAAGTCCTACGTCCACTCTTCGGAAATTAATCCGAAAATTCACTAAGAAATGAAGATACAATCCTCACGATCTATAGCCAAATGCTGCGAAAACCACCGTCCACAGCAGAATGGGTCACTCGCCCAGGTAGTTGATCTTCACGCCTTCTTCATTTCCTCGAAGCCAGGTAGCACCTCGAAGTCTTCTCAGAACTGGCAGTCGTCGGAAATGGATTGAGGACAAACCTCCCTTCTCCTTCTCCGGTGAGTGGATAATTAAGTTCTTCCCAGAACGCACATAGGTTGGCAAAAGCCCTAATAACCTGTTCCTCGACTGAGAACCAGGCTGCTATGTTCTTACTTGAAAAGTAAGAACACCAAGAAAGTAGACTAAATCGAAAGACTTAATCCTCGTGTACACAAGGTCACACGGTGAATATCTGAAGATTCCTTAAGCAATAATGCCTCGTGTTCAATAAATGAACCACAGAGTTAATACCTTCACCATTGAGAGCTTTAAATTCGGCAGAGTAAGGGCAAGGTTTGTAAGCGTTGAAGTTGTTGTCTCTCTGGTTCTTCTGCTATTTATAGTTGAATCTAAGGAAAATAGCCGGTAGAGACAATTCGAAGGATGTCCAATCAATATCCATCCTTCTCTGTAAAGTAGACCTGCTCCTCTGCCTTTTCTGAATCACTGTCATGCTTTTTGCAGGGTCAATTTGTACTTGTTGTGTCAGACTCGAACAACGTTGTACTTCAGTCATAACTGAGTGTATCTTCGTTTCTTATCATTGAGTCTTCAATATGCTCTTTTATGACTGTTCGGTATCTTGCTTTTCATGTGTTTCTTTGACGTGAAACTATCCTGGTCTGAAACTGTGTGCGCTTCTCGACAGTTTCTTTATGAAAACTGTGTCCACAGTTTTCTTTGCTATACGATCCTTGACAGCTCTGCACAGTTTTTCGCGTCCATTATTCTTGACAGTTTTCTCGTCTGGACGACTTCCACTTCAAAAACTGTTCCACAGTTTTTGACAGTTTTCTTCTCCTAGACTATTACAACTCGATCATCTTATACAAGGATTACATGAGGTAATAACTCTAAGGCCTAAACTTTGGTACACAGTTTTGACACATCAAAACATCAAATTAAAGGTGAGATTTCTACATCAGTACCTAACACATTGGGACCATGAGATTTTATTAACTTAGAGGGATATTAATGTATCAATTAATTAATATTTTATTAATTAAAAGAGAGACTATCTAAATTCTACAAATTTAGTACATATGTATTGAAAATAAATAAATTCATATAGTTTAATTGATTATATTCATGCATCAATCAATTCTTTTTAACTAATTAAATATATTCATGTATAATATTAATTCATTGTATGGTATACAATTAACTTTTATATTCATGTAGACATGTATCAGTTCATTAGAAATGTATACCAATTAAATAATTATTATAGCCAATTAAATATATTCATGCATGATGAATGAAACATATACTATATAAATTTCAATATGGGAAAAAATAATTCATAAAACCAAACTAGCAAATCATAATAGTATTTATAATTGTAATATTTATGAATTATTAATTTAAAGTTTTAATGGGTCCTAATATTTATAAAGGGATTTTTTTAAAAATTATTAATTTATTATCTTATTGAATTTGATGATTTTTTACAACGGCCCAAGTCAGGATCGGAGGATTTTATTATTTTAATAAGTTTATCAATTTATAAAGGTTTTACTATATTAGAGTGATTCCAAACTTGTAACCTTTGTATATGTTCATTGAGTTGTAAAAGATATAGGAATTAGCTATCGCTACTCAAAGAAAAGACTAACCGGTGATTTAGAAAACTGACTCTTATTCAGTCGGTGAGATATCAATTAAGTAGGGGACTTAACTGATTGGTTGAAGTATGTGTCAAACGTTTTAAGACAAGTGTTGGTGGAGACAATAAAATGAGTCAGTTGAACTATGACAAGAGACTGACTAGAGACAAAAGACTAAGCTTTCAAAATTAGTAAAGACAAGAAAATCAGACGAGATTCCTTGAATTGATTAAGAGTCATTCTGACGAAAAGTCCTTGATGTGATAGAAAGTTACAAAGAGTCCGGAGAACGCGCTCAACACTCAAACAGATAGTTTTTAAACTATCTGGAGCTTTCTACCAAGGTTTATAAATACCTAAGAAGATCGACTAAGAGAATGTTACAAATTTTACGAAAATTTCAGACATCAATTGCACATTGTCATTAGCGATCAAAAGTCTTCATCTCTCACTTGATCATTGTGTTATTACATGAGACACATAGCTGATTAGTTTGAGTTAGCACAGTTCAAACTCTTGGAGCTTTCTACCAAAGTTTATAAATACCTAAGAAGATCGTCTCAAAGAATGTTACAAATTTTACGAAATTTTCAGACATCAATTGCACATTGTCATTAGCGATCAAAAGTCTTCATCTCTCACTTGATCATTGTGTTCTTACATGAGACTCA
>JAPKLW010002263.1:0-20550 GCA_026898455.1 Plectranthus barbatus
CCAAGAACCAACTTGGCTCGGCCGAGCGAGGCATGGCTCGACCGAGCCAAGTCTCTGTCCGCACTCGCTCGACCGGTCCTACACTTGCTCGCCCGGTCGAGCTCTCTGAACCCAATTCTGCAGCTTCGCTCGATCGGTCCTGCCTTTGCTCGGCCGGTCGATCCCTCTAAAGCCCCGCTCGGCCGGTCCTGCACCCGCTCGGCCGGTCCTGCACCCGCTCAGCCGGTCGAGCTCTCCAAACTCCAAAACCTTGCGATTTTCCTCCAAAACTCCACCAAATATGCTTGTTTATGCCAAAAACCTATCCTACACAAGTCAAACACACAAAACACGAAAACACAACCAAAATACGACAAAAACATATGATACGGGAGTAAAATAGCCACAAACAAACATGTTCACATATCAAAATACGGGTCATTTTACGCACGTATCACTGAAGAAACAACAACAGGAGACACCGAGAGGAAGTCGCTTCCAGCAGTGAAACTGTCAAGATGGCTGATGAACATCAAGAGAACATTCTCGTCCTTACTCCTAAGCAGACAGCAGAACTCTTGAGAGAGATGCACGCCATGCGGGAGCGTATGGTTATACTAGAGCAGGAAAGAGCCAACAACAGGAATCCTTGGGACAATAATCCACCCGAAGGGTCTTCAGATGATGAAGATGAGGATGATGATCTAGGGATTGATGCTGACGAGGATGAAGATGCTATCAATAAGAGATACAGACCTAAGTTCCAGGAGACTGATTTCAGCATTGGCATCAATGCCAATAACTTTGAGCTGAAGACTGGGTTGGTGCAGATGGTTCAGCAGAGTCAATATGGGGGCCGAGCTACTGAGGACCCCTATGCTCATCTTGACAAATTTATCATGCTCTATAACACCGTGAAGATCAATGGAGTCAGCAAAAGTGCCATGCGAATGAGGCTCTTTCCCTTTTCCCTGCGAGACAAGGCCCAGTCATGGTTTTCTGCTCTGGATAAAGCCAACATCAGCACTTGGAAGGAACTGAGGAACGCATTCTTGATGAATTTCTTTCCCCCAAGTGTCATCAGGCAAAGGAAGTAGGATATCAGTAGGTTTTCTCAGAGACATGATGAGAATTTCTATGAGGCCTGGGAGAGGTACAAGGAGTTGCTGAGGATGTGACCTGGTCACAATCTATGTTTGGCAGATCTGGCTAAAACCTTCTACGAAGGATTGAATGAAAAGACTGTCGAACTCGTGGATTCCACATTGGGACACTCTGTGATGACAAAGGGGCCCAAGAAAGCCATGGCCTTCTTTCAGAAGATGGCAACTAACAGTCAGAGATGGTCTAGCAACCGCAAAGAACCAGTTAAAGTTGTGGAGAAGGTAGCAAACCCCGAGGTCGACCTAATGGGAGAGATCAAGAAGTTGAGAGAAGACTTTTCCAAGATGGAATCTGGACGAACCGTTGTTGCTGTCGATCCAGTTCCATCCTCTTCTGGTGAGACTGATGCCGCTGATGTCAACTTTGTCCAAAGAGGTGGTTATTAGAATAACAACCGAGGAGGATATTCACAAAATCAGTGCTACAATCAGAACTACAATCAAGGTTACAATCCCAACCGGGCAAGGAATCACCCAGGTTTCTCATATTCAAATCCTGATGCTGCCGAGCAACCTCCTGCTGGATTCAATGTGGAGAATGGAGAAATTGTTGAGCCAAAGAAGAAGCTGAGCCTTGAGGAAATCCTAGCCAAGTTCATGCAAGGGTCCGATAAGAGAGTTGGGAATTTGTAGAAAGAAGTGGAAGGAATCAACTCCAAAGTTGATAGAGTGGAGAAACATGCTCAGATCATAGAGACACATGTCAGCCAGATTGCCGCATCCCTTGGATCACAACATAAACAAGGGCAATTACCGAGCAACACTCAGGCAAACCCGAAGAATCAGAGAAATCAGGTCAATGCCATCACTTTGAGGGGTTGCAAGTCTTACAAGGGACCTGAACAGAAAGGGGCCGAATCTGAGGCCGAAGAAGGGAGTGAAAAGGAGCAGGAACCTGATGCAGAAGCCTCTGTTTCGATCGACAGAAATCCTGTCGATCGAAATAGAGGACCAAACCCAGCAATCGATTCAGGAAATCCTGTTCATTGACAGGATCCCTGTCGATCGACAAAGCTGCCAGGTCCCAGAGAAAAGTTGCCCCGATGCCGTTTCCACAACGATTTGCCAAGAAGAAGGTGAATGAGAGGTATGCACGGTTTTTAGAGAACATGAAGAAGGTGCACATCAATATTCCTCTCGTGGAAGCTCTGCAGGAGATGCCGGGGTATATCAAATTCCTAAAGGATATGGTCGCCCAGAAGAGACCTATGCTACAGCACAAAACGGTGAACCTATTTGAGGAATGCAGTGTTATCATTCAGAAGAAGCTGCCTCTGAAAAGAGAGGATCCGGGTTCATTCACAATTTCTTGTGTTATAGGTGGAGAGACATTCGGCAGGGTGCTTTGCGATTCTGGAGCAAGCATCAATCTGATGTCGTTGTCCATTTTCAAGAGACTGGAGATTGGAAATATCAAGCCGACTACCATCACTCTTCAGATGGCTGATAGATTGATCTCTTATCCTAGAGGAGTTGTAGAGGATGTCTTAGTGAGAGTCAAAGATTTCATACTCCCGGCTGACTTAGTTGTTTTGGACATGGAGGAGGATCACAATATCCTGCTGATTTTGGGGAGATCGTTTCTGAGGACCGGAGGAGCCCTGATCAATATTCGCAAAGGGAAACTGACATTCCAAGTCGACAATGAGTTTGTGACCTTCGATATTTTCAAGTCTATGCAAAAACATGATGATGGGAGCTACAAAGAAGAATGCCATGTGATAGACATTTTTGATCCGGTGATTTCTTCCCCTTTACTTTCTATTCATTCTGAAACTGATTATCTAGAGCAATGTCTTCACCACTCCTTATTTTCTTTTTCAGAACTTGATGAAGCCTGTGATGAGCTTCTGGATTTTATTGTGGAGCTAGATGTGAAGGAGGAGTTACCTAAGGCAAAGGAGAACAAAAGGGAGCCTCTACCGATTCAGTTCGTGAAGGAAGGAGAAAAATCACCTCCCTGTCGATCGACAGTGAGGGTGTCGATCAACACAGCTGCCAAAAATCACCCAGTCAACAGGCAGTCCAGGAGAAAGAAGAAGAAAGAAGTAGCCTCTGTTTCGATCGACAGAGAGGTTGTGTCGACCGACACAGCCGTACCCGAGGCTGAAAAACGGCCCAAACCACCTGTTTTGGAGCTGAAACCTCTTCCTTCTCATCTACAATATGCTTATTTGGGTCCTGACAATACTTATCTTGTAATTGTTTCATCTTTTCTTAATTCTACAGAGTTGGAGAAGCTGCTACGAGTCTTGAGGGACCACAAGTCAGCTATTGGATGGACACTGGCAGATATCAAAGGAATCAGTCCAACCATATGCCAGCACAGAATCAATTTTGAAGAAGAGGCCAAGCCAAAGAGACAAGCTCAAAGAAGACTCAACCCTACAATGCAAGAGGTCGTGAAGAAGGAAGTACTGAAGCTTCTAGACAATGGGATGATCTATCCCATCTCCGACAGTCAATGGGTGAGTCCAACACAAGTTGTGGCCAAGAAAGGGGGAATGCAGATCGTGAAGAATGAGGATGGAGAAGAGGTGGCGACGAGATCAGTCACAGGATGGCGGTTTTGCATCGACTATCGAGCTCTGAATGCAGCCACATGCAAGGATCATTTCCCTCTACCCTTCATCGATCAGATGCTTGACAGACTGTCAGGTTGCCCCTATTACTGTTTTCTTGATGGTTATTCTGGTTACCAAATTGAAGTGGCTCCGGAAGATCAGCACAAGACGGCATTCACTTTCCCATATGGAGTTTTTGCCTACCGGCGAATGCCTTTTGGTTTGTGCAATGCACCTGCTACTTTTCAGAGGTGTATGATGTCTATTTTTCATGATCTTATTGAGCACATTATGGAGGTTTTCATGGATGACTTTTCTATTTTTGGTAGCTCGTTTGATGCTTGTTTGCAGAATTTAGCTACTGTGATGGAGAGGTGTGTTGAGACAAATCTGTGTCTGAATTGGGAGAAGTGCCACTTCATGGTGAAGGAAGGGATTGTACTAGGACACCGGGTGTCCTCTGAAGGTTTGGAAGTGGACAAGGCCAAGATCACAGCAATTGAGAAGATGCCACCACCACTCAATGTGAAGGGAGTTTGGAGTTTCCTAGGCCATGTCGGGTTCTACCGTAGATTTATACAGGATTTCTCTAAGATTTCTAGACCTCTTTGTAATCTGCTTGAGAAAGATGTCTCTTTTGTTTTTTATGCAGAGTGCTTAAAGGCTTTCGAGCAGTTGAAGAAGGCATTGGTGACTGCTCCAGTCCTCACTTCTCCAGATTGGTACGAGCCCTTCGTGCTCATGTGTGATGATAGTGACTTTGCAGTTGGAGCAGTTCTAGGACAGCTGAAGGGGAAGCTCTTCCATGTCATTCACTATGCCAGCAAGACCATGAACCCTGCCCAATGCAATTACACCACTACGGAGAAGGAGATGTTGGCTGTTGTGTATGCATTTTATAAATTTCGGCCCTACTTGATAGGGTCGAAAACTATTGTTTATACTAACCATGCTGCCATTAAATTCTTGTTTGCCAAGCAGGATGCCAAGCCCAGGTTGATCAGATGGATCCTGTTGCTTCAGGAGTTTGATGAGGAGATCAAGGACAGAAAGGGCTGTGAGAATGTGATTGCCGACCATCTCTCCAGGTTGGAGTACCCGGTTGAGGGGGATGACCAGAAGATGAGGATCCAAGAGACCTTCCCTGATGAACAGGTCTTTGTATGCTGAGATAGGGACCTCAAGGAGTACTACTGCAACAAGACTCCTTGGTATGCTGACTATGCCAACTACTTGGTGAGTGGAGTTCCCCCTCCGGAGTCTACCCCACAGGAAAGGAAGAGATTTCTGAAGGAGGTTCAATTCTACTATTGGGAGGATCCGTACCTGTGGCGCCGATGTGCCGATACCATTATCCGCCGGTGTGTCCCTCAGCCTGAATTCTTCAAGATCATCGAGGCTTATCACTCCTCTCCTAGCGGTGGCCACTTTGCTGCCAACAGGATCGCCTTCAAGGTCCTCTCTAGTGGGTTCTACTGGCCGACCATTCATGGCGATTGCAAGTCTTTTGTTTTTAACTGTGACAGGTGCCAGAGGATGGGCAATATTTCAAAGAATGATGAGATGCCCTAGACCCCAGTGATTGAGGTCGAGATCTTCGATGTGTGGGGGATAGACTTCATGGGACCTTTCCCACCTTCAGGAGGTTACATTTACATTCTTTTGGCTGTTGATTATGTTTCTAGATGGGTGGAGGCCATTCCGACGACCACCAATGACTCCAAAGTTGTGGTGAACTTCCTCCAGAAGAATGTGGTGACTCGATACGGCACTCCTAGAGCCTTGGTGAGTGATGGTGGTTCCCATTTCTGTAACCGTACTATTTCTGCTCTTCTTGCTCGATATGGTGTCAAGCACAGGGTTACTACTCCATACCACCCTCAAGGGAATGGCCTCGCCGAGTTGTCCAATAGGGAGATCAAAGGGATCCTTGAGAAGACTGTCAAGATGAAGAAGGTCTGGGCATTCAAGCTCGATGATGCACTGTGGGCTTACCGTACTCCTTTGAAGACGCCGATTGGGATGTCTCCATTCCAGTTGGTCTTTGGTAAAACCTGTCACCTTCCTGTGGAGCTTGAGCACAAGGCATGGAGGGCTGTGAAGGAGTTGAATCTGAATTGGAAGGCTGCTGTTGAGAGCCGAGCTGCTTACTTGAATGAGATGGACGAATTCTGTGAGGAGGCTAAGGGGAACTCCATGAATTACAAGCTCCGAGCCAAGAGATTCCATGACCAAGGCCTGAAGAGGCGACAATTCTACAAAGGGGATCTGGTCCTGGTCTTCAATTCTCGCCTCCGCTTCATGCCAGGAAAGTTGCAGTTCAAGTGGAATGGACTATATACTGTGGTCAACATTACCAGCAATGGAGTGGTGGAGTTAGCTGGTCAGGATGGCACAATCTTTCGAGTCAATGGAAAACGAGTCAAGCGCTACTACAGCCCGTTGCAGATTAGAGCTATGGAAGTGCATTATCTGGACCGGCCGTGATTCGAGGTATCATCGAGCTAACGACGTTAAATGAAGCACTTGTTGGGAGGTAACCCATCATTTTATTGCTTTATTTCAGTTTGAGAGTCAATTTTCGAGTCTTAAGTGTTTTAGGATGTATTTCATGCCTTCGAAAAATTTCCAGCTTTTAAATTTCGTTCATAAAAATAAGCCTCTGTTTCGATCGACAGAAATCCTGTCGATCGACACAAAAAAAAATGTTTTACTGTCGATCGACAAGGGTTTTGCCTTTTAATTTTGTCGAGTCAATAATCCTGTCGATCGACAGAAATCCTGTCCTGTCGATCGACACAAGTCTGTTTAAATTTAAGTTTAAAGTTCCGCATTTATTTATTTAATAAAAAAAATGAAAAATTGAAAAAATCGCGCGTCTGTCGATCGAAACAGACGAGTGCGTCTGTCTTTTAAAAACGCTGAACCAGTCATTTCTTTCCTCACTCTCTTCTCTCTATCTTTCGACACACACGCACACTTCCCTTTCCCGATCGAACTTTTCGCACTCCACTCCTATCCGATCAAGGTAAACATCTTTCCCCTCTCTCCTTTCAATTCTTGGTCTCCATTTACTTGATTTTGTGCTTATTTTCGAATTTGAGCCCTAGTTTTCCCTTGGTGTGCATTTGGTTGAATTGATGAATTTACTTCGAATTGTTGCATATATCGGGTTACATTGGTTCGTTCTAGGTTGTTGGAGACTCGATATGTGTTCCATGTTGCTTAATTGTTGATATTCTTGAATTTTTGAGGAATTGTGCACCCCAAATTGAACCCCCTTTACTGTTGCCCACATTACACCGTACTAAATTGTGAATTATGTTTAAATTGCTTCAAGATGTATATTTTCCACTTGGTTTTGGTGCTAGTTGCATGATTAGGTGGTCAATTTGGAATGGGCATGCCTAGTTGTGGTTCAATTTTGAGTTCTAGGATCATTATGCAACCCCCTTTACTGTTGCTTGGTGTGTGCCTTTCCCATGTGTACATTATGGTTTATGTGGCTATTGCTTGCTGTTTTGCACTTGGGTTTGGTATGAATTGCATGATTGGGTGGTTACTTGGCTATGGGCATGTTTTATTGTGCTTGAAATTAGTGGATTTACTTGCACTTGGCAGGTTTGGGGGAATTGCTGCTTTCTCAGTTTTGCTTTGTGCTGATTGATGTTTGTTGTTTTTGTAGGGAGCTGAGGATGGCATCTTCTAATGAGGATTATAATCCGGGTACCGATGAAGAGATGCATGATGATACGGCGTTTGAGGCCGAAGAAGAGCATGACTAGGACTTAGTCCCCGAGGAGCAGCCTGGTTGGGAGCCAGAGTTTGCATTTGCCGACCACCAACGGCGCTTCCAGCACATGCAGTGCTTCACCCTGAAGCCCACACGGTACCCCGATGCCGATGATCTGATGAATATGGGACTAGGGGTTGATGTTTAGAGTCTGTTCGCCCGATGCGGCTGGGGGCACTTCATCACCCAGATGTGGCCCACTATTCCGCTACTAGTTCTGGAGTTCTTCGCCACTGTTCATATCATAGAGCTGCCCCGCAGCCAAGGCCCCATCGAGCCAAATGGCATCCAGTTTCAGCTTCGGGGGCAGCCTTACCGGCTCAGCAGAACACAGTTGGACCGGATTTTTAGGTGTGAACCGGGGGGCCTTTACCACGAGCCGTCCGAATTCTAGATTGGGGAGTTCTGGCCTTCCATTTCTGCTACAGCCGACCCAGCCCATTTCAGCAAAGCCAACATGAAGGCAACTGCTATCGACAACTCGGTGCTCTGATACATCCAGAAGATCTTTGGGGTTTCTATTTTTGGGAGAAATGAGCACGGGAAAGCCCGGGGGAGCGAGATTTTCTGCATTCGGGCCATGTTGAATGGCATCCACCTCAGTTTGGCTGCTTTCATCATGGAGAACTAGAAGAGGCAGTCTGGTGCTACTCCGGGCAATTTCTGGTGTGGAGGGTTCGTGACTCCCATCGCCCGGCACGTAGGGATTCCAGTTGATGCTTTCACCCCGCTGGGGGGGTGACCAGACCTTGAAGATCGACCAGCTGGAGCAGTTCCATTTTCTGGTGGACTACCGTGGTGAGCTCTTTCTCCGGTTCTCGAATGGCAACCGATTTCTGCTGCCCGCTCCTGAGCTGACCCATGTCACGGACTCCGAGTACCGCGACAACTGGTTCATGGCTACACCAGCTTACATGGATTGGACCCGAGGTTCCCGAGGTGATGCACCCACCTCCCGATTATCACACCATGCCGGTACACCGCCGGGTCAGCGGGTTTGCACCCGCGAGGAGGAGGCCGCGAGACTCGCCGAGGAGCGGCGCTGGGCTGCTCAGCAGAGAGACGTGCCGCCCCAATCTGATGCCCCCCCATTTCAGTATGTTCCACCTTTTATTGCAGGGGGCGGGGATAGAGCTTCTACTTCATATGCCGGCGCCAGCTCTTCCACCTAAGTTCCAGATTGGAGTCCCTTCCTCCAATTCATGCAGGAGCAAAGGGTAGATTTTGCCAGTTTCCGCACCGAGCTCAGAGAGGTCCGAGATCATCAGTTGGTGCAGGATACTTTACTTGCCGATATTCGGGCGCAGCAGGAGGCCTACAACGCAGCTCACAATGCTGCCATGGCGGATCTAACCTGCCGGATGGAGGAGCACTTCTCGGATTTTGAGCCAGCCTTGCGCTATGGCCGCAGGAACAGGAGGGCGGAGAGAGATCAGAGTCCACGGGAGTGAGGTCTAGATTCCTTTCCTACAAGCTGACTTTCAAACTTATTCTTCCCTTCGTGTTGAATAAGTTTGGGGGGAGGATGACTTGTGGGAATGGAATCCGTTATCATTTACTGCTTTATTTCTGTTTTGATGTATTTCAGTTATTTCCGTGTATTTCAGTATTTCCCTGTACTTTATTTCCTTTCAGTTGTATTTGCTTTAGTTAGGTATTTCTGATGTATTCGTTATTTTCCCATATGTTTGTTCTTAGTTCAGAAATCCATTAAGTGTAACTTGAGATTATGTACTATTCCTTCCCTAGATATGAACTTGTTTGATTGATGATTGGTCTATACTGAGATTGAGACAATTAGGACTGCATGATGAGTAGCCAATGATAGGAGAATACCGCATGATAAGTTGTTCTCTGATTTTTTATTTTGCTTGATTTATCTGATTCAGATTGGATACTGTTAGGGAAGAACAAATGAACCAAGTGAGAATTGTGCCTAAATTTTTCTTTCATGTGTGATCGAGTTTGCAGTTGGATTCTAGAATTTGGCTTATTTCTCTCTCGAGATTGTATTGATGTAAGACTTGGTGAAAATGATTTTAGGCACCTCTTTTCTTAGCCTTATCCCAAACACTAACCCTACACATGACCACTTGTAGCCACTTTGAGCCTGAAAAGTTTTTCTTTGATCTAAGTAGTGTTCTAGTGAGACGGTTGTGGATTGAATTGAAAAAAAAAAGAGAAGGGTAGTTTAATAATGAGCTGTGAGTTGTTGAAAATATGATTGCTCATGGATTTGAGCTAACTTGAAAAAAAAAGATGGAAAAATTTTTTTTTGGTGAACTTGTTTGCAAGGTGAACTTATTGTGAAAAAAATAATAATAATACAAGTATAGAAAAGAGGAGTTGAGAAATTGATGTGATGTGGGTTGACAATTGGGAAGTTGTAAAAATTATAAGTGTGCTAGTCACTCAGCCTAAAACGACCTACCTTCTAGAAAAGCCTCATTACAACCAAATCAAAGACCTTTTTTATTCACCGAGTTATTTTACTTTCTAAGCAGTGGAGAGATGAGGAATTTGCCAAACTTATGGTTAAGAAAATTGTATTACTTTGAATTGAGTGAAACACATGTCCTGAACACTTGAGTGATGAGTGATTGATAAAATTCTTTCTATCTGTGAGGTTCTTCCCAAAACGGTTGATGATTTGGATTGGATTTTGATTGCATTGTCTTTTGGATGAGGGTGTACTTAGATTGTGATGAATCTTGTGAGGCCTTGCACATTTCTGTTTGCATAAATTTGAGTTTCTTTTGGTGTTTTGATCGAGGACGATCAATAGTTCAAGTTAGGGGGAGTTGATAAGTGCGCAATTTCGTTCACTTATCTATGGATTTTTAGGTTGTTTTGATAGAATTATGGTGTGTTTACTTTAAATTCCGAGCATTGCATGAGTTTTATGTCTGATTTGTTTGTTATGCTGAAAAATACAGGTTTTTGGAGTAAAAATTGACTAAGTCTGAAAAAGAGTCGTTTGGTGGTGTGCTCTATTTCGATCGATAGAAATTGTGTCGATCGAAACAGAGGAATGTTGTATCCGAAGAGCTCGTTGAAAATTCAAGTTGATCGACAGAAGAGGAGATCATGTCGATCGACAGAAATTGTGTCGATCGACATGAATTTCAGAAGCAAGCAGTCGACAGGGCGATCAAGTGTTCGATTTCGAGAACCCATTTCGATCGACAGCATTTGTGTCGATCGAAATTCGGGTCAAGCTGGCGGAATTTAATGTGTTTAAGTTATTTCCATGTTGGGACAATTAAACCTAGTATATATTGTTTTGTTTAGGCAATTTTTATGGAATATGCCACTTTTGAGACTTAAACACTAGAGTTTTTCTTGCTCTTGAATTGCTTTCGAATTGTGGTGAGGATTGTAATCGAACCTTTGAAGATTGGATGCAATTACAAAGCTTGTTTTCTCTATGAAGTTTTGTTACAGGTTTTATCTTTCCATATTTTTGTTTAACATGAATATGTGTAGGTAAACCCTTATTCAGATTCTAGGGTTTATGTGATTGTCTTGGATGCATGTTTAGGTGATTAAATCGATCAGTATTTTTAATTGGTTTATCAATTCTTGTGCTTTTTCTTAATCTGATTAAATTGGCCATTTGATTAGGTTTTCATAATTAATTAATTTGAGACTGAAAAGTGAAAATTGATTAATAGATTTAAGAATTGATAATATGGATTTTAATTATGTCTGAAAAGAGGAATTTAATCCATAGGAATAAATCTGATGTTTTTAAGGAGTTGTTAATTTTCTTAGAGACCGAAAGGATATAGGAAATTGATGATCTACTTTATGAATTGCCAAACCCTGGAATTTGTAATATTTTCCTGATGTTTCACCAAATCTTTATTTTAAATTGTTCAATGAAATTTCCTTGCATGATATCCTTGACATGAACTTGCCCTGGAATCTGATCTTTTCTCTAGTGTTTCCAAACCCAATTTTAATTCCCTGCTTTAATTTAATTTTCTTGCAAAATTAGTTTTAAATTTCAAAACCCCTTCAAAGTTTTATTTACTTAGACAACAAATCGAAAACAAATGGTTCAGTACATGATATGTTCGCTTTTACAATCTCCGTGGGATCGATAATATTAACTTGTCACTACTCTATAAAAAATCATTAAAAAAATTAGTGATCACTGAACCATCTGAATCAAACCGGTCTTGAGTTCAAAGTTATTGGCGGTGATGCTAATACCAAATCCCTCATTCCCGGGCTGTGGTCTGTACTTCTTGGCCTTCGCATTCTGGTCCTCATCATCGGAGTCCTCTGGGCGGCGGCTTTCTCTCTCTCTTTCTCTTTCTCTTCTTTCAGCCTCACGCCTTTCTGCTCCCTCTCTGCCAAGAGCTGCTTGATGATGTCCTTCATCTGATTGAATTCTTGGACAAGTAGGATGGCATTCTCTTGAGTTATGACTTGTGCGTTTGGCTCCTCCAGTGGTGGCATCTCTAAGAAATCCTCACCGGCTGAATATTTTGGTGGATCCATGTCGGTGTTTGAGCCGTGTTTTTCCTTGCTTTTCCTCTGTCGGGCTGTAGCCTTGATTTCTGGATCAAAATTCTCGAGTGGTTTGCCCCGAGCCCTCGTGTTCATGTACATGAAAACAAAAACAAAAAGAAAACAGGAAATCAGCGGCAGTGTCTATCAACAGGCAGGCTGTCGATCGACACGAATCTAGAGGCTATGTCGATCGACAGGCAGGCTATCGATCGAAATAGAGTGCAGAAACCAAAAACTCATGCGAATCTGAAAACACGAAATAAAACACAAAAAACCAAAATCAAACCCTAAAACTCGAGATTAAAAACACAGAAATCAACAAGAATGAAAATAAAACACACTTGAAATAAAATTAAAGCCTCAATCCATCAGAACTATAAATAAACAAATAATTGGATAAATCTGATAATCCCCGGCAACGACACTAATTTGATAACCATAGAGACAGTGAGCAAATAAATTTATAATTACACCCAAAGGTGGTCGAACCCACAGGGACTATACAATGGGCTACCCAAATTACTAGCTATAATTCCTAGAACATAGATGTTTGAGGATATTGGAAAAAGGATTTTTTGTTTTGAAAATTAAAGATGACAATGCGAGAAAATAAAGGTTTTGAAAGCAATTAAAGGAAAACACAAATCTTAGGGCATTGATATGTGCGTAATTTGTACTGTTTTTGGAATATGAATTGAATGAGTTGATGAGGATAAGATGCACAAATCACACACATATCTATTATTTTCATTGATTTTCCTTCACTTGGTGTTCTAGAGTTGTTTTGAGTGTGCAGGGCATGAAAAGTGTTAGAAATTCGAGTTTTGGAGCTAAATTGAGGTTTTGGACGACGCAAATCCCGTTCGGGACGCATATGTCCCGTTCGGGACAGAAAAAAGAAGAAATTGACGAAAGTGCGAAGTCGGTCCCGTTCGGGACCATGGTTCGAGAAGCTCCAATTCGGAACTCGGAAATCTGGCGTGAATGGAGGAGAAAAATGTGAAGGCCGAAGCCCGTCCCGTTCGGGACCCACTCGTCCCGTTCGGGACCAGTCGGGATTTTTGGGCGAGATGCTTATTCCATCCCGCTCGGGATGGTACTTTGCAAAGGAGGATCCCGTTCGGGATCAAAAGGCGTGAAGCTGCGGATTTCTCAACTATAAAAGGCCAAGGGATATTACAAAGTAAAGGTTCGACTTTTGAAAACCCTAGAGAGAATAAGGCACGAGATTGAAGCGATTTTCACGTCTCCAAGCTGGGAATTGAAGGTGGAAGGAAGGATTCGAAGCTAGATTTGAAGATTCATCATTAAAATCCTAAGCTTTCTTATTCTCCTTTCTCTTCCATGATTTACTTTGGGATGTTGACGATTTTCATTGTATTCATGAGTAGCTAAACTCATTGTTGAGGATTTGGATGTGATTGGGATTGATTTGAATATTGTTTGGATTTGAGTAATTGAATTTTCAAGGGTTTGATTATTATTGTTGACTTGAATATGTGTTCCTTTCATGATTGATCACCATGTGTTGGAAAGTATGCCTCAATGAACTAACTTGATAGGTTTGATGATTAGAGGGGATTGCAATAATAATTAGGTGTTGTTTCATTTAGAAGATAGGTGGATTGGCATCTAGGTTATTAAATTCTTGAGCTTTTGGGAGTTAATCGAGATTAACATACCTAGACTTAGGTTGAAATTGAGATTAATCTACGGTTGTTACACCGGTACTAAGGGTAATGACTAGAGTCATGTGAATTGACCCAGCTCAACTTATTGAAATTGTTTCGTAAAGTTAGCAAATCCAAGCATATTCATAATCTACCCCAATCCATCCTATATTCCTCGACTACTCTCTCTCTGGTAATCTCAAGAAAGTTGATTGGCATTTATTTACTTGTTACATTAATCTTTAGAATTCTAAGTAGTTTAAAATTGATCTTTCAAAACCATTTTTATCGCGTCTAGATATTAGGTTCCAAAATCAATCCCTTTTACTTAAACAACGGGCGAATTGAGTCTTCGTGTTCGATAATTTTTACTTGATAAAAAATACTGCATCAGGCATCTATTCTAATCATCAACATGCAATATCTATCAACTCAGCAATGGGGGAAATAATAGATTTTAGTGGGTTCCGGCAATTAAATCCTAGATTACTAAACAGTGACTTTATCCTCTTGGTCTCAGGAACACCAATTTAGTTAATCTCAATAATCATCTAATTAATTCCTATACAAGTTTCTTCCTTTTTAGACTATAAAAAATTATAATTAATTCTCTCATCCTATTAACAATCTTCACCTCTCGGTCCTTCAAACCTAGACTCAAATTCATCTCTCGATCCATCTTTAAATCTTGATTATTAAATAAAACTCAGAGAATTAAACCATGTTATTCGAGTTGATTTCAATTAACATGCATCAGAAAAGAATACATATAGCCCGAGAACCTGTCAGGGTTCTAGCCACAAAACATGACTAAAACAAAAGCAAACATATTATAAATTAACTTACAAATGAGGAGGAACCTTCAATGTCTTGAAAAACTCCAATGTCTCCAGTATTCTAACTAAAATAATGCATAAAAACTTATATTTTCCTGCCTAAGAATAGAGTATTTATAGAGGAGCCAAAATATCTAATCTAGGTATTGGGCTAAAATAACAAAAATTGCCAAAACAGGCACAAAATTCCTTCTCGGGCCTCTGTGTCGATCGACAGGGAGCCTGTCGATCGACACACATGCAGCATCTCGATCTGCCCTAGCTTGTCCTCCGTGTCAATCGACGGGGAGCCAGTTGATCGACATGCCTGCAACTGACCTTCGTGTCGATCGACAGGGAGTCTGTCTATCGAAATGTCGAGCTTCCTTCTTCTGCCTTGCCTCCAATCGACATCCGAACTCCGTGTCGATCGACATGCACCACGTCGATCAAACTAGAGGTAATGCTTTGGGTTTTTGGATCGTCTTCCAACTTGGTCGACTTCCCATGTGTCAATCGAAGTGGCAAATCTGTTCTTCACAGCTCTTTTCATCATTTGACCTCTTTTTAGCCCTTAATACCTGCAAAACTCTCCATCAAAAGCGAAGCATGTTATATAATAGACTCATGCACAGAAACGACTAAAATTATAAACTAATTGTACTGAAATAATGTAGAAATATATAAATAAGTGAGTATAAATATGAGCTTATCAGGTATTCTACCTTCATAGGCAATCAACCACAATTGAAATCAATTCAAACTTATCCTCAATCGATTCTAATCTCAAAATTAGTTCAAGTGGGTTCAAGACTCATTAAGAAATTTTCCTCACACTTTATCCATATATTTTTTCTAGGCAAAAATTTAAATAAACCAGAAACAAATCAAAGTAAACAATAAAAAATAAAGCAAGTAAAGGATAGATAAGTTAGAATTTCTTGTCCACACCCCCCCAAACTTATTTCGAACTCAGAACGTAAGAAAAAGTTTGAAAATCAGACAAGATTTTTCAATTGACAGGGGGCCTATCGATTGACACAGAGCCTTCCTGTCGATCAAAAAAGAGGTAATCCTCCGTTGAATTTTTTAAATTTACGAAAAATAAAGTGAAAATAGAAAAGTAAAAACAGGAACGGAAATTGAAAAATGAAAACAAAGTAAATTGAAAAGAAAGCAAAATAAAGAGTTGGGTTACCTCCCAACAAGTGCTTTAGTTAACGTCGTTGCTCGACGGTACCTCCTTTCAGAACCTAGGTGGGCTAGAATGCACTCGCCTTCCTCGGGAATCCACCATGTAGACCCAGCGATCTTGGATGACAGTAGTGAGCTCGGGATGAGATGGAGTAATTGACAATTTTGCCACCTCATTCCCTCGCTCCCATCTTTGAGCGGCTCGGTCTTCTTTGATTTCTTCACTTGCTTTCTCTTCTTCTTCATCAAATTCCTCTCTCGAGGTAATCCTAAAGCATTCTGATTGCTGCCGGCTTCTGTCGAGCTTGAAAGTAATCTTCTCCTTATTTGATCGAAGCGTGATCTCCCCTCCTCGACAATCAATCAATGCAGCACTAGTGTCTAGGAACTCCCCTCCCAAGATTAGGGGTGTGCTCCCATCTTCCTTCATGTCGAGGACCACAAAGTCTGCAGGAAAGATAAGATGACCTACACGAATAAGTACATCTTCAATTATACCGTTGGGGCGAGACACAGATCGGTCTGTCATCTGCAAGGTGATAGTGGTCGGCCTCAACTCTCCAATCTTGAGGCGCTGGAAGATAGAGAAGGGCATCAAGTTGATGCTGGCACCAGTGTCGCACAACACCTTCTCGAACTAGATCCCCCGATCTCTACTGGGATGATGAAGCACCCTGGATCACTCCTCCTGATAGGAATCTTTTTTTGTAGGAGTAGGTTGCACTGCTCATGAAGCTTCACTGTAGCATTCTCCATGAAGTGCTTCTTTTCACTCATCAGCTTGCGAAGGTATCTCATGTAATCTGGAATTTCAGACAAAGCTTCAATCAAAGGTAAGTTAATACTCACCTTCTTCAAGTTCTCGACAAAGAACAATAACTTTGAATCCTCCTTTTGTTTATAAAAGCGTTGAGTAAAGAGCTTCAGAGGTTGTCTGGCAGCTCTGGAACTTGAAGAATTGTACTGAGGAGGTGTCTGTGTCGAATGAGAGGGATTTCTGTTGGTTTGACCTCCATTTCGATCAACAGGGGGTGTGTCGATTGACACACTCATTTTAGCCCTGTCGATCGAGTCTTCATCATCTGTGTTGACTCCTCTATCTTGTCCTCTGTGTCGGTCGACAGGATGTGTGTCGATCGAAACAGAGGACGGCTCCACGGGCACTTTTCCTTCTCTCTCCCAAACTTGTTTTGGGGCATGCTCGGGCCTGAGTAGCTGGTTTCGGACCTCAACTTCAGAGCCTTGCAATCCTTTTGGTTCTTGGGGTTGACCTCGGTGGTGCTTGGCAGTTTTTTCAGCGTGTGTTGCGCACCATGTGAGGTGGCAATCTGACTAACTTGAGTCTCGATGATCTGCACGTGCTTCCCAAGCCTGTCCACCTTGGTATTGACTCCTGCCACCTCCTGCTCAATTTTCCCAACTCTGAAGTCAGAAGCTTTAATGAACTTCTTCAACACCTCGTCGAGGCTCTCCTTCTTCTTCTCCACAATTTCACCTTTCTACACATCTAAATCAGGTGGAGGTTGTTCGGCACCCTCTGGTTGAGCATAGGAAAGACCTGGGTGAGGTCTCGGAGGGTAGTGCTGGTATCCCCATTGCCAGTACTGATTCTGGTAGCCACCACGATGCAAGTAGTTCACGTCGATGATAGAGTCAACCTGTGCAACAGAAATAGAAATAGTAGAGGTCAGTTTTTCAACCTCCCCCTTTAGCTTCTCCACTTCTTTCTTCGGTTGTCATCCTCCTTTTTCTCCACAGCTCGGACTTGTGGCCTCCTCGGATTGCCCCACTGTTGAGTGTGCAAAGCCATCTTCTTGAACAGCTTCAGGGCCTTTTCTGGTGATTTGCTCATCAAGGATCCTCTGGCTGCATTATCAACAGACTCTTGGGTCTTTTCAGTCAACCCCCTGTAGAAGATATGGGCCTGCTCCTCGGTGTCAACTCCATGGCCCGGGCAACTTCTCAGCAACTCATTAAACCTGCTCCACGCCTCAAATAAAGACTCGTCCATCCTATGGTGGAACTGCAGTATCTCCATATTCTTTTAAATGATGATTGAAGGTGGGAAGAAGGCAGCTAGGAACTCTTCTCTGAGATCGGCCCATGTGTGGATGTTGCTGCAGTCCAAGGCTGTAAACCACGTCCAAGCTTGATCCCTAAGTGAAAAGGGGAACAAGCATAGATGGATCACATCCTGGGTCACTCCGTTTTGCTTGATGGTATCACACACCTCCATGAACATTCTGAGGTGGGTGTACGGGTCCTCCACTGCTCGGACACCAAACTGGTTCTGCTGAACCATCTGAATCAAACTGGTCTTGAGTTCAAAGTTATTGGCGGTGATGCTAATACCAAATCCCTCATTCTCGGGTTGTGGTCTGTACTTCTTGGCCATGGCATTTGGATCCTCATCATCGGAGACCTCTTGGCGGCGCCTTTCCCTCTCACTTTATCTTTCTTTTCTTTCAGCCTCGTACCTTTCTGCCATGAGCTGCTTGATGATGTCCTTCATCTGATTGACTTCTTGGACAAGTAAGATGGCACTTTCTTGAGTTATGAGTTGTGTGTGCGGCTCCTCCAATGGTGGCATCTCTGAGAAATCCTCATTGGTTTGCTGTGGTGGTGGATCCATTTTGGTGTTTGTGCTTAGTTTTTCTTTGCTTTTCCTTCTCTGGAATGTGGCCTTGATTTCTGGATCGAAATTCTCGAGTAGTTTGCCCCGAGCCCTCGTGTTCATAAACCTGAAAACAAAAACACTGAAAATTAAAAATCAGCAGCAGTGTCAATCGACAGAGAGGTTGTCGATCGACACTAAAGATGTTGTTGTTTTGATCGATAGGCGTGCTATCGATCGAAATAGAGCGCAAAAACCCAAAAACTCACACAAACCAAAATACAAAAATTAAACACCAAAAACAAAATTCAAACTCTAAAATACGAAATTAAAACACTAGAACTAGAAAATACGAAAATAAAACAGAAATAAAAATAGTTTAGAGCCTCAATCCATCAGAACTAAAAATAAACTAATATCTGGATAAATCTGACAGTCCCCGGCAACGGCGCCAATTTGATAACTGCAGAAACAGCGAGCAAATAATATTTTCACACCCAAAGGTGGTCGATCCCACAGGGATTGTGCAACAAAATACCAAAGTACTAGCTATAGTTCTTAAAACCCTGAAGTTTGAGGAATTTAGAAAATGGATTTTGATTTTGGAATTTAAAGATAACAGTGCAATAAAATAAATGGTTTTGAAAACAATAAAGGGAAACATAGTTCCTAGGGTAGATATTCTAATCATCGGCATGCAATATTCATCAACTCAACAATGGGGAAACAATAGATTTTAGTGGATTAAATTCCTTGGTCTGACAATTAAATCCTAGATTACTAAATAGTGACTTTCTCCTCTCGGTCTCAAGAACACAATTTTAGCCAATCTTGATCATTGTCTAATGAATTCCTACAGAAGTTTCTTCCTTTTAAGACAGAAAACAAATATATTTAATTCCCTCTTCCTATTAACAATCTTCACCTCTCAGTCATTTGATTGATAACTTTAACCCTAGACTTAAATTCATCTCTCGATCCATCTTTAAATCTAAACTATTAAATTAATCTCATGAAATTAAACCATACAATTTGAGTTGATTTTAATAAACTTGCATCAGAAAAGAATACACACAGCCCTAGAACCTGTTAGGCTTCTAGCCACAAAACATAACTAGAACAAAAACAAACATATTATTCAATACATTAACAATTGAAATAGGAACCTACAAAGTCTTGGAAAACTCCAATGCTCCAATATTCTAAGTAAAATAATGCATAAAAACTCCCCCATTTTCGTACCTATGAGTTCTGTATTTATAGAGGAACCAAACATATCTAATCTAGGTATTGGGCTAAAATAATAAAAATTGCCAAAACAGGCATAAAAATCCTTCTCGGGCTACTGTGTCGATTGACAGGCGTGTTGTCGATCGATACATAGGTCAAGTCAAAATCTGGGATGACTTTCATATCAAGCTGCAGCCTTGTCCTCCCTGTTGGTCGACACCGAGTGTGTCGACCGACATGCCTGCATGCATGTCGAGCTCCTTTTCCTCTGCCTTGCTTCCGATTGACATACAACCTCTGTGTAGATCGACATGCACCACATCGATCAAAACAGAGGTCCTGCTTTGGGTTTTTGGCTTTGTCATCCAACTTTGGTTGACTTCTCGTGCGTCAATCGAAGTGGCAACTATGTGTAACTCGGCCCTTTCACCATTTCACCTCTTTTTAGCCCTAAATACCTGCAAAATGTACCATAGAAGGCATAACATCCTCTAAAGTAGACTCATGCACATAAATAACTAAAAACCTAACCTATTGCACTAAAACAATGGAGAAAAATATAGATAAGTGAGTATAAATATGAGCTTATCACATACGGGGTAATAAACAGCTTGGCTTGGTTGCTTGGTATGCTGGTGTGTTCGGTACGCATTAGTAGGACCTAAGTTAAGATCGATTCCTTTATCTGATATTAAAGGAATCTTGATCTTGATGACTTGATGGATCCTAAGCCTAAATGAAGGTACAGAGGTATACACAAACTTGTGTGTTACTTTGAGATACTATGGTGGAAAGTTCTACTTGATCTTGTATATTTGTATCTTGGGTGGCAGCAGTTTGTGTATGACTGTCTGTGAGTGGAACTAGGTAACCATATCCAGTATAGGTGGTGACATTCCCTGAGCAGCTCAAAAGGTTTATTATGCTAAGTTCTGCAGGCTGATTAAGTTCAAGCATAAAAAAAAGGATTGATCAAATGGACTTAGGAATAAAATACGTTAATTAAT
>JAPKLW010002263.1:20560-47478 GCA_026898455.1 Plectranthus barbatus
GCAAGAAAGAGGATCGATGATCAAATTTTTGCGCATCCAGTTCTTCAGTTTCTACAATCCATGTATTCCGCATAAACCATCTTATGCATTTCAATAGGATCATGCTAGGATTATTCATAGGCATGGCAATTTATTTTTTATTTTCAATTTCAACTTAGGTTATGGATTGGCAATTCATTTTCACAGCAATCCCTTTAAGATTCTTGCAAAGGATCAATATAATTCCTCGGATTAACTAAGAAGAGTCGTTCTAAATGAAGGACTTAGGAGACGCTAGATACATCCTTGGTATTAAAGTCTTGCGTGATCGCAAGAAGAGGATGTTAAGCTTGTCTCAGGCCGCTTATATTGATACTGTGATTGCTCGTTTTAGCATGCAAAATGCCAAGAAAGGATTGCTACCTTTCAGGCATGGTGTTCTTCTGCCAAAGGCACAATGCCCTAGCAACAAAAGAGGAGAAGGGTGAGATGGCTAAAGTACCATATGCTTCGGCAGTGGGAAGTGAAGCTGTGTCATGGAGGAGTGTGAAACAGAAATATATCACGGACTCCACCATGGAAGCTGAGTATGTGGCAGCTTCAGAAGCTTCTAAAGAAGCAGTATGGCTTTGGAACTACCTCCAAGAGTTAGATATTGTTCTGAGTTTGCCCAAGACTATCACGGTATATTGTGATAATGATGGTGCAGTAGCAAACTCTAAGGAACCAAGAACTCACAAGGCGTCAAAGCACATAGAGAGAAAGTACCACATCATACGAGAAATCATATCGAGGGGCGAAGTGCTAATAGAGAAGATTGACACAAAGGATAATCTAGCAGATTCATTTACAAAGGGCTTACCACAGAAGGCATACGAAGGTCATGTTCGTAGCCTAGGACTAAGGTAGATGCCGGCCACCTGGTGACCAAATGTAATAGCTAGATTAGAATAGACACATGTTATACTCTTGAAAGTAATGGTATATTGTTTTGAGTATAAGTGGGAGATTGTTGGAATTGTATACATAAAAGCATTATAATTGGTATATTGGGAAACTTTATGTTTGATTTACTGGTAATCATTAATGACTTGCAATAAACAACTCCTGTCTGAATTAACAATCATACGATGCGAACAATCACATCTAGTTATCTCGTCGATAAGGAGATCATACGGTGTGTAAGAGATCACAGAAGATCGTATAGATCGTTCGACCTAGCGAGATATAAACAGTTATCACAGTTGAGACAGTTTCTGGTTTGGCTGTTGGTTTAGGCTGCGGCGCACAAGTCCATAAGTAGTTTATCTTGACTGCTTTATGTGACCGGTACATCTCAATGTATTGATAGGATCAATAGTGAGATGAACCATTCTACCTCACATATGAATGAGTAAAGATCTCGGAAACTTGGTCGGATCTAAAGTCTATTGAAAGCTGAGGGGCACACATGGATTTAATGTCACTTTGACTTGCTATGGTGGAGAGTCTTACATGTACTCATATATCTGCATCTTGGGTGATGTAGTTTGTGTGGGGTTTCCTAAGGCTGGATTTAGATAATCATATCCATTTCAGGATGGTGACTTTCCCTGGGGAGCTCGCGAGGTTCGTTATGCTAAGTCTTGCAGGCTGAATCATTTATTCAAGCATAAGCGATAAGGGTTGAGTGGTACTACTCAGGAATAATAAGAGATTAATTAATTGCAGTTAATTGTCATATGCTGAATTAATTAATGAATGTCTGAAACCTTAAATATGGGGATTAACCAAGTCAATGTAACCCGTTCCTAATAACGTGGTAATAAAGGGTTAGGTCAGCATTAATTCTCTGGTGGCATGAATTAATGTTTATTAATTAATTATGTTCTGGGTTAAACATGGAATTAATTAATAGGAGGCCCACTTTATTATATACATTTGATCCCTGGTCTGGCCCAACATTGCTCAGAGCCCTTTAGGGTTTATTAAACCCTAATAGCCCATTCTCCAGATCTATATAAATAGATCAAATCTCTCTTCCCACATAAATTAGAAGTTTCAAATCAGAAACCCTTGAGAGAATAGAGAGAGTGGGCGGCTATAGATCCGGTAGCGCATCCTCACCAGATTTCTGGATCGAGCAAGGGAACAGATCAGAAGATCAGATCTGTAGGAACACCATCAACAATCTACCGCCGTTATTCAATCCGCAGGAGTTGAGGTATTACTTTGAATCTATGAATTAAATTAAATAGGAGCATGCATAGGGCATTTACTGTTTGTCATAGTGTTTATTTTGATATCCATAAAATGAATCCGGGGTTAAAAATAAATGGCGATTCACGTCGCCTATTGTAGACTCAGTTCCTACGATTGGTATCAGAGTCAGGTTTGTATTTTATGGCTCTGTCGGAAAATAAATATGGACATTCAGTTTATGCATCTTATTTAGTTTATCGTGAATGGATTCATATTTTGTTGTGGATGGTTTTTGTTCTCGTGGCCTTCTCATTTTGGTTTTTGTTTTTCACCACGAGAAAATCCGTGGTTACATTGATAGGGAAAAATCTGTAATAGATCTAGATCTATTTCTTTGTATTTTTATTTCAATCTGTAAAAATATTCAAATACCAAGTTGAAGATGGAGAACAAGAATTTCCAGCAGCAGTTCAAGCACCAGCCACCATCCACCAGCGATCGACGACGGTGGAGGGCGACGGCGTGCAGGAAACACTTAGGGTTTGGCCTGCGCGCAGCTGGGCTGCCTCCCAATCGCGCGTGTGCGCTTCCTCCAACCACTAGGGGCCTGTTCCAACGAGCACAGGGCTACGTGCAGCGGGGAGAGACGTGGGGTTGGCAGCGGCACGTTGCAGCAAACCCTAGGGTTTATGCTGCGCGCGGCTGGGTTGCGCCTTTGTCGGTGTTCACAAGCTCCAACCTTCCCCTCTCTCTTTCTCTACTGTCTCTGACGAAGGCGACGATGGTGGTGGCGTCAGACGGCTGCGGCTGCGTGCAGAAGGCGCGCGGCGGTTCGCAGCAGCTCGCTCCTCACCCTCACGGCTGTAGTAGCTTCATGCGGCCCCAAGCACGACCGGCGACACCTCTCTGGCCGGCAACATCGCGCGAGGGATGCTATGAAGCTGGGCGGCGTGTCAGTGGCGGTCATCGGCGGCGGCGACGGCTGGGATGGTGGGTGGAGGCTAGGGTTTCACAAGCACCCTAGGGCTTGTGAGGTTGGGCCTTTTTTCGGGCTCCCCAGCCCGGAGGCGGCCCGGTTCAACTGTAAACCCTAATTTCTGGCCCATTCTTTAGCCCAAGATTGCAGAATCAAATTAAAGAGTGGGAGCCCAGAAGATCTGTATTAAAATTAAAGCCTTTTAATAGATAGGTTTAATTTTTTTTCCCATGTAATTGCATCAAAGGGGCCACGAGAATTTTTTATTTTATTTATTATGTTCTCGTATGATGTGATTAATTATATGCGCACTAGTAAATAATAGGAAAGCACTAGTAAATAATTTATGGATCATAAAATAATCTGTGCGCATAAGAACCTTTTGAAAGAAAAAGACTAAGTAAGATTTTTAATTAAAATCAACAAGACCTCCACAATGTGGTCTCTTATTAGAAGTGGGCAGTGAAGTGAGTAGACGTCTACACGACCGTAGCCTGCTTACTTTATTTGTTCATAAGTTCTAATAGATGAGATTTCTAAATAAAACATTTAAATATGTGAGAAGTGGACAGTGAAATGAGTACACGTCTACACGACCGTAGCCTGGTTACTTTATTTGTTCATAAGTTCTCTAGGATTGTTTAAATGAGATAACAAAGGTTGTAAGAGGCATGCGTCATGGGTCTAGTACGTATGACAAATCATCCTTTTAACTTCCGGAGTTAGAATTGTGGTCAAATGCTTAGATGTTGCCGGAGTACTAACTCATGAATGATGTTCTTGCTCAGATAGGTTGAAAATGGTCTTAGTTTTATCTCTAATTAATTTCATTTGCCGGCAAATACCTGTCATTGATTGAAATTAAAGATTGGAACTTCAAAGAGCAGTCTGGTTAGGTGGTCTGCTGTAAATGTCTTCGAAAGGAGCTTGCAGCAGATGCACCTAGGCAATCGGGGTAAACAATTGTATTGGTTTATCAAAAGGTTACAATGCATATTTGTTTCAATGTTTTGCATGTATGTTCTTACTTTGATCAATTATTGTTTTCAGATATATCTATGAATAATGTCATCAATTTCTTGGCACAAAATTAATAAACTGGTCCGAATTTCCTGGAATGGAAGAGCAACTTGGATTATATTCTAGTTGCAGAAGAACATCAATTTGTTCTTAACACTCCGTGTCCAGCTGTCCCCACTACTGAGTCAACTGATGTGGAGTGGAACCTCTATGACAGGTGGGTCGAGTCTAATAATGCAGTCAAGTGCTACATGTGACTACTATGTCTAAGGTGCTCCAGCAACAACATCAACACTATGACAAAGCAGTTGAGATTATGGATAGTCTCACAATTACTTATGGGGAATCGAATAGAGCTATCAGATTTAAGCTCATGAGAGAGATCGTGAGTTGTAAAATGATTGATGGTAGCTCAGTGAGGGACCACGTTGTTTCCATGACTCACCTCATGGATGAACTAATGTTGCATGGAGGACGTATTAACGGGGAAGCCCAGGTTGATATCATACTCAACTCACTTTCGAAGTCTTTTGAGAACTTCAGACTGAATGTCGTCATGAGTAAAAAGGAGTACACTCTTAAGGAGTTACTTAGTGACCTCATGGCAGCAGAATCAGTCGTGCAACCTGAAAAGGCAGTCTTGGTTTCTTCTGGTAGTCGCCCTGCTTCATCGAAAGGTGCTAAAGGGGTGATTGGAAAGAAATTCAAGAAGACAGCCTCTAGAAGCAAAAGTTCTGGGAAAAAGAAGACTGTGACACATGGGAAGAAGGGCAAGTGTTTCTGTTGTGGCAAAACTGGTCATTGGAAGAAGGATTGTCAAACCAAGCGGGTTGGACAAGGTACGTCATTAGCATTTGTAACGGAAACATGTTTAGCATCTGTTTCTACTCATTCGTGGGTAGTGGATACTGGAGCTACTGGTCATGTTTGTTACACTTTGCAGGGATTCAGACTGACAAGGTAGTTGAATGATAACAAGGTGATGATATCCATGGGTAATGTTGCTCGATTGTCTGCAGTAGCAGTTGGAGATGTTACATTATGCTTTCAAGACAATGTTTTGATTTTAAGAGATGTTTTGTATGTGCTGGATTTTTGGTGGAACCTTATTTCTGTTTCCCGTTTAATAAATGATAGATTTTCAGTTATTTTTTATAGCCATGTTACTAGCAATGGCAATAATGGTGTTATCTATCGTGGGATACAGAAAGACTCTCTTTATATCATAACTTGTTTGCATGAATCTTCCGTGAATGCTGCATATAACTCATTTAATCATAAGAAGAGAAAGTTTTCATCTTCTGATGAGGATCTTACATATCTATGGCATCTGAGACTAGGTCACATCAATCTAAAGAGGATCAAGAGACTCGTGGATGATGGAACGTTGGATTCAATCCACGTAGTTCCACATCGAGTTTGTGAATCCTGTATAGAGGGAAAGATGACGACCAGGCCTTTCAAGGAAAGTCAGTCTCGAGCAAGTGATGTGATGGAATTGATCCACTCTGACTTATGTGGACCGATGTCTACGCAAGCTCGTGGAGGATTTATGTATTTCGTCACTTTTATTGACGATTACTCGAGATATGGGTATGTTTACTTACTTCACTATAAGTCTGAATGCTTTGAGAAATTCAAGGAATTCAAGGTAGAAGTAGAGAAGAAGTTAAACAAGACCATTAAGTCATTACGATTTGATCGTGGTGGTGAGTATCTCAGTGACGACTTCTTGCAGTTTTTGTCAGAGCGCGGTATTACATCCCAATGGACCGCACCGGGCACTCCTCAGCAGAATGGTGTGGCGGAAAGAAGAAATAGGACTCTTCTTGAAATGGTTAGATCCATGATGAGTTATGCGAACTTGCCTATTTCGTTTTGGGGCCACGCGTCACTAATAGCGGAGTACTTGCTGAACCTGGTACCTTCTAAGTCAGTTCCTAAGACACCCTCGGAACTTTGGCATGGGCGAAAGCCCAGTGTGTCAAAGATAAGAGTGTGGGGTTGTCCGGCATATGTCTTGTCAAATGAACTTGATAAGTTAGAAGGTAGGTCCAAGCTAATGCTGTTCGTGGGATACCCCAGACAAACGAAAGGTGGTTATTTCTACTCTGAGGATCAGAAGAACGTTGTTAGCACCAACGTGACATTCTTGGAGGACGAGTTTGTGAAAAACCAAAAATCCAAAATTGATATCATTCTCAAAGAAATTGGAGAAGATGATGCGCTTTCATTGGGAAAACCCCGTGGCAGATTGAGTGTACCTCTTGACGGTATGGAACCAATTGCACGGTTACCAGTGCAAGGCTTTGAGCCACAAGTAACTGCACCAACTGCTGATGCAGTACTAGTACTCTGTCGTAGTGGGAGGGTACCTCACCAACCCGAGCGGTATATATTTGTAGGAGAGTCTTTGGACTTGATCCCGGAAGACGGACTAGATAATACCGACCCATGGATATACGACGAAGTAATAAATGACAAAGATGCAAAAAAATGGCATAAAGCCATGGTTTCAGAAATTGAATCATTTACCGCTATGGATGTATTCCAGAAGTCTGCGCTACCAGATGGCTTTCGGGCCATAAGTTGCAAATGGGTATACAAACAGAAGAAAGGTTCGAAAGGAGAAATAACGACTTTTAAAGCCAGGTTGGTGGCAAAGGGTTATAGTAAAAAGGAGGGCATTGACTATGACGAGACCTTCTCACCGGTAGCCATGCTCAAATCCATTCGAATTCTTCTATCCATAGCAGCACATATGGACCTAGAGATCTGGCAGATGGATGTCAAAACTGCGTCTTTAAACTGGTACCTTGAGGAAGGTCGTGACA
Organism: Plectranthus barbatus; assembly: GCA_026898455.1. Classification (NCBI taxonomy): domain Eukaryota; kingdom Viridiplantae; phylum Streptophyta; class Magnoliopsida; order Lamiales; family Lamiaceae; genus Plectranthus; species Plectranthus barbatus. The sequence continues at coordinate 27,551 of JAPKLW010002263.1, forward strand.
TCTATATGCAGCAGCAAGAGGGTTATGTGAAGGATGGTGAAGAGCATCTTGTCTGGAAGCTAAAGAAGTCCTTGTATGGACTTAAACAAGCTTCACGGTCGTGGAACAAACGTTTCGATGATGTGATTAATTCCTATGGATTTTCACAGTGCAAAACTGAAAGTTGTGTGTACCGATTATGCGTCAGTGGAAGCGTGGTATTCCTTGCACTTTATGTAGATGACATTCTTCTATTCTGCAACGATGTGAAGGTGTTGTCAGATATAAAGAAATGGTTATCCGAACAATTTCAAATGAAAGACCTAGGAGACGCTGGATACATCCATGGGATTAAAGTCTTGCGTGATCGCATGAAGAGGATGTTAAGCTTGTCTCAAGTCACTTATATTGATACTGTGATTGCTCGTTTTAGCATGCAAAATGCTAACAAAGGATTGCTACCTTTCAGACATGGTGTTCCTCTGTCTAAGGCACAATGCCCTGCAATAGAAGAGAAGAAGGATGAGATGGCTAAAGTACCATATGCTTCGGCCGTGGGAAGTCTCATGTATGCAATGCTATGTACGAGGCCAGATATCTGCTATGACGTGGGCATGGTGGCTAGATTTCAGTCTAACCCTAGACAGGCGCACTGGACTGTTGTCAAACATATTCTCAAGTATCTGAAAAGAACTCGAGACTATTGTCTCGTTTATCAGTGTGAGAATTTGTGCCTTGTGGGTTATTCGGATTCAGATTTCAAGGCGAATCAGAATGAGAAGAGATCGACCTCAGGCTATGTGTTCACCTTGAGAGGTGGAGCTATGTCATGGAGGAGTGCGAAACAAAAATGTATCGCGGACTCCACCATGGAAGCTAAGTATGTGGCAGCTTCAGAAGCTTCTAAAGAAGCAGTATGGCTCCGGAACTACCTTTAAGAGTTAGATATTGTTCTCACTTTGCCCAAGACTATCACGGTATATTGCTGGTGTAGTAGCAAACTCTAAGGAACCAAGAACTCACAATGCGTCAAAGCACATAAAAAGAAAGTACCACATCATACGAGAAATCGTAACGAGGGGCGATGTGCTAATAGAGAAGATTGACACGAAGGATAATCTAGCATATTCAATTACAAAGGGCTTACCACAGAAGGCATACGAGGGTCATGTTCGTAGCCTAGGACTGAGGTAGATGCCGGCCACCTGGTGACCAAATGAAATAGCTAGATTAGAATAGACACATGTTATACTCTGGAAAGTAATATTATATTGCTTTGAGTATAAGTGGGAGATTGTTGGAATTGTATACATAAAAGCATTATGATTGGTATATTGGGAAACATTATGTTTACTGGTAATCATTAATGACTTGCAATAAACAACTCCTGTCTGAATAACAATAATACGATGCGAACAAACACATCAAGTTATCTTGTCGATAGGAAGATCATACAGTGTGTAAGATATCACAGAAGATCATATAGATCGTTCGACCTAGCGAGATATAAACAGTTATCACAGCTGAGATAGTTTCTGATTTAGCTGTCGGTTTAGGTTGCGGCGCACAAGTCCATAAGTAGTTTATCTTGACTGCTTTGTGTGACCGATACATCTCAATGTATTGAGAGGATCAACAGTGAGATGAACCATTCTACATGACATATGAATGAGTAAAGATCTCGGTAACTTGGTCGGATCTAAAATCTATTGAATGTTGAAGGGCACACATGGGTTGACTATCACTTTGACTTGCTATGGTGGAGTGTCTTACATGTACTCATATATCTGCATCTTAGGTGATGGCAGTTTGTGTGGGGTTTCCTCAGGCTGGATTTAGATAACCATATCCATTTCAGGATGGTGATATTCCCTCGGATGCTCACGAGGTTCGTTATGCTAAGTCCTGCAGGCTGAATCATTGATTCAAGCATAAGCGATAAGGGTTGAGTGATACTACTCAGGAATAATAAGAGATTAATTAATTGCAGTTAATTGTCATATGTTGAATTAACTAATGAATGCTTGAAACCTTAAATATGGGGATTGACCAAGTCAATGCAACTCGTTCCTAATAACGTGGCAATAAAGGGGTAGGTCAGCATTAATTCTCTGGTGGCATAAATTAATGTTTATTAATTAATTATGTTATGGGTTGAACATGGAATTAATTAATAGGAGGCCCACTTTATTACTTGCATTTGATCCCTGGTCTGGCCCAACATTGCTCAGAGCCCACTAGGGTTTATTAAACCCTAATAGCCCATTCTCCAGATCTATATAAATAGATCAAATCTCTCTTCCCACATAAGTTAGAAGTTTCAAATCAGAAACCCTAGAGAGAATAGAGAGAGTGGACGGCTGTAGATCCGGTAGCACATCCTCACCAGATTTTCGGATCAAGCAAGGGATCAGATCAGAAGATTAGATCTGTAGGAACACCATCAACGATCTACCGTCGTTATTCAATCCACAGGAGTTGAGGTATTCCTTTGAATCTACGAATTAAATTAAATAGGAGCATGCATAGGGCATTTATTGTTTGTCATAGTGTTTATTTTGATATCCATAAAATGAATTTGGGGTTAAAAATAAATGGCGATTCACGTCGCCTATTGTAGACTCAGTTCCTACAATGATCTGTATCCCCAGCTCTGATCCGAATATCTGGTGATGATTCCCTTTGGATTATGTGCCTATCGAGAAGTAGAATTTCCTCCTTCTTGAACTTAATTAGCCTACTGGACTTTAGCATAACAAACATTTTAAGCTGCTCAGGAAATGTCACCATCTTATACTGGATATTGTTACCTAGTTCAAGTACAGACAGTCATACACAAATTGCTACCACCCAAGATACAAATATACAAGTTCGACAATAACTCTCCACCATAGTATCTCAAAGTGACACACAAATCTGTGTATACTTTCGTACCTTCATTTAGGCATAAATTTCCATTAAGCCATATAGATCAGTGATTATTTTAATGTCAGATAAAAGAATCGATCTTCCTTAGGTCCTATCAATGTGTACCCCACGCACAGACATACCAAGCAACCAAGATAAGCTACTTATTATCATGTATGATGCAGCTTATACCGACAGTCTATCCTGGAACTGTCTCAGTTGTGATATTGTTTATATCTCGCTAGATTAACCGATCCATACGATCTTCTGTGATCTACTACACACCATATGATCTCCCTATCAACGAGATAAGAGGATAAGAGCATTTGTGATACATGATTGTTAATTCAGACAGGAGATGAAGATACAACATTAATGATTTCCAGTATATTAACCAATATCCCGTGTACATAATATACTAATCATAATGCTTTCAGTATACAAATCCATCAATCTCTCACTTATGTTCAAAGCATTATGGTAGTGCTTTCCAGAGTATAAAGTGTCTATCCTAAACTAGCTATTATGTCAACATCTCACGTGGCTGGCTGCAGCCTCAGTCCAATGTTACGTACAGGTATCTCGTAGACCTTCTATGACAGAGCTTTTGTGAATGGATCTGCTAGATTTCCATTGTATTAATTTTCTCTATCAGCACATCACCCCTAGCCATGATTTCTTGTATGATATGGTACTTCCTCTTAATGTGTTTTGTTGCTCTGTGAGTTCGTGGTTCCTTTGAGTTCGCCACAACACCAGAGTTATCACAATATTGTGATAATCTTGGGCGACTTAGGAATCACGTCCAACTCTAGAAGAAAGTTGCGAAACCATGCTGCTTCTTTTGAAGCTTTTGAAGCTGCCACATATTCTGCTTCCATAGTGGAGTCGGCAATGCACTTCTGCTTTGCACTCCTCCATGATATGGCCCCACCTTCCAATTGTAAACACATAGCCAAAGGTGGACTTCTTTTCATCCTGGTATGTTTGAAAATCTGAATCTGTATAACCCACAGGGCACAACTCTTCACACTGATAGACGAGAAAATAGTCTCTAGTCCTTTCCAGGTATTTAAGAACGTGCTTTACTATGGTCCAATGCGTCTGTCCATGGTTAGACTGATATCTTGCTACCATTTCCACGACAAAGCATATATCTGGCCTCGTATATAGCATTGCATACATGAGACTTCCCACGATCGATGCATATGACACCTTGCTCATCTTATCTTTCTCTTTTTGTGCCTCCGGACACTGTTCCCTAGAAAGATGTACACCATGCCTAAAGGAAACAAACCCTTCTTGGCAGTTTGCATGCTAAAACGGGCAATCACTGTATCCACATATGAAGCTTGAGACAATTCTAAAATCCTTTTCTTGCGATCCTACAAGACTTTTATCCCAAGTATGTACCCCACATTTCCAAGATCCTTCATATGAAACTGCTCAGATAGCCACCCCTTTATGTCTGACAATACCCCCACACCGTCGCCAATTAGGAGAATATCATCTACATAAAGTGCAAGGAACACCACACTTCCACTGGCTCATAGACGGTACACACAACTCTCGTTTGAGCATTGTGAAAATCCATAAGATTTAATCACTTCATCAAAACATAAGTTCCATGACCGTGAAGCTTACTTGTGTCCATATAAAGACTTCTTGAGCTTCCAGATCAAATTCTCTTCGCCCTTGTGCACATATCCTTCTGGATATTGCATATAGATGTCTCGACCTTCTTCAAGGTACCCGTTTAGAAATGCAGTTTTGACATCCATCTGTCAGATCTCTAGGTCCATATGTGCTGCTATGGCAAGGAGTATCCAAATGGACTTGCAAGGCATATCCCCAAAACAAAATCGTCAAGCTTGCATAACTCATCATTGACCTAACCATTTCCAAAAGAGTTGTATTTCTTCTTTCTGCCACACCATTTTAATGTGGGGTTCCTGGTGCAGTCCATTGGGATGTAATCTTATTGTCTGACAGGTACTGCAAGAACTCGTTGCAGAGGTATTCACCACCATGATCCGATCCTAGTGTCTTGATAGTCTTACCTAGCTTCTTTTCTACTTTGGCCTTGAATTCTTTGAATTTCTCAAAGCATTCATACTTGTAGCGAAGAAAATTGACATATCCAAACCTTGAGTAATCGTCAATGAATGTAACGAAGTACTCATAACCTCCACGATCTTGCGTGGACATTGGTCCACATAAGTCAGAATGGATCAGTTCTAACACATCCTCTGCTCAAAACTGACTTACCTTAAAAGGTCTCGTCGTCATCTTTCCTTCTATATAGGATTCAAAGACTTGATGAGGTACCACTTGGAAAGAATCCAAAAGACCATCATTTGCCAGTCTTTTGATCCTCTTTAGATTGATGTCACCGAGTCTCAAGTGCCAGAGATATGTTTGATCCTCGTTAGAAGAATATTTTCTCTTTAGATGATTATTATTATTATTGGATGAATTCGATGCAACATTTACGAAAGATTTATGCAAACAGTTTATGAATTATGATATAAAGAGAGTCAATCAGTTTGCCTTGATAGATCACACCGTTATTACTAATGATAGAAACTCCACTATAAAAAATAACTGAAAATCCATCATTAAACAACTTGGAAACTGATATTCAGTTCCGTCGTAATACCAACACATATAAAACATCTCTTACAACTAAAAAACTATTTTCAAAGCATAAAATAAATTCTCCAATGGCTACGGCTGAGACTTGTTCTCCGCTGCCCATTGAGATGGTAATCTCGTCATGTTCCAGCTGCCTTGTAGGCACGAACCCCTGCATAGTATAACAAATATGATCAGTTTCTCCAGTATCCACTACCCAAGAATAGGTAGAAACTGATGTTAAACATGTTTTTCGTTATAAATGCACATGACGTACCTTGTCTTTCCGTGCTTAGCGCTAGATAATTTACTCTTCCACTTCGTTTGCGCTTATGCGGCTTGGTTATAACTTCTGCTCTTTCATCCTTTTCTAATTTCTCGAGCATGTCATTAGCTTCAACAACTACCTTGTCAAAAAAATTGGAGCAAATTCCAATGCCATTATGTCATATTGTTCTTGTAACAGTACTCTGAGTAACTCATTGAGAGTAAACTAATGTCTATCACTAAGAAACTTGACAAAATCATCAAAGGATTCAGGAAAAGAGTTCAGAACAAATAATCACTCTGCACGAGCATTAATATGTCCACCTCTCATCCTATACATGTTCATGATCATTTTCATGATCATGACTGCTCTTAGTCATTTTCTTGCAAACAAGGTCCTTCGCAAGATCATAACTAATAGTTCGTTACACCTTTCCATATACTTTTACAATATCCCTCCAGATCTCAACAGTATTGTGGAATCTCCTATACTTGAGTTTCAACTCTCTAGACAGACTGTTCATGATGAAAAAGACCCATCTATCATAGAATTGTTGCTCAGACTTCCTCAGACCGAGGAACTAGTGGATCCATATAAAGTATATATGCATGACTCTTAGATGAGAGAATATACTCAAAGGTCAGAGCAGTATCTCCATGCAGGAAAGTTTGGACCAGTTAATGGGCTCAATGTTAAGAGGTTTACAACGTGAGCTATAGACATGTCTGAAAACAATAAATTAAAGCAGAAATTAAAACATAATCGCAAACTATTGAAACAGATAAATATTGCAACCTTATGATAAAACAATATAATGTTTCCTTCAATTTGCCCAAGTATTTCTACTACAAATCACACATGTGAACATTTACAATAAAATACTTGACCAGACTGCATCTTTCAATTCCAGTCCTTTAATTCCAATTCATGTCAGTTTCCCTTAGACAAATGGAATTAATTATTGGAGACTAACCAAGACCATATCATCCTACTGAGGAGGGATATCACGAATGAATTATACTCCGGATAATACCTAAGCTAGCATACCACAAAACCAACCTTCCTATATAAAGATCGATTTACAAACACACTGATAAGTTCAGAATTTTACTCACTTATCTATAGTATTTTCTACTATTTTATGTAGTTTTATTGAGTTTATCAATATATTTTACGCATGAGTCGTTATTATGGGGTGTTACACTTGGTATGGTGTTATTTTGTAGGTTTTTGAGCTAAAAAGTGGAGGAAATGATGAAGAAGTCGTCCCAAGGAAGTCTCGACTTTGACCGAGGCTAGTTTCCATCGATCGACATCGACATGAAGCAAATCATGCGAGAAAGAGCTCCACGTCGATCGACGCAAGCCTGTGTCAATCGACGTGGAGAGGTCGACAATGATGTGTCAACGATCGAAGGAGGAAGTGACATGGATGCTTTGCGTCAATCGACGCCGGCCATTTCGATCGACGCAAAGCCCGATGATGCAAAATTCGATAAAATTCAAATATATCATATTTTTAGCCCTAGATTTGATTAGATACACATCCACCTCTATATATACTCATGTAAATTTGACTTTTTAATGATCTTTTTCATTATCTTTTCCTTAGCATTCAAGTTTTTAAAGTTTCGAGCGTTGAGAAACACGAAACCCTTTACTTTTCTTATAAGTTCTTTACTTTAATGCAATTTAATATGTTTTCTTTTAGATTTCTATCTGCTATGAGTGGCTAGAAACCCTAGCGGGTTCTAGGGCTATGAATATTCAATTTTGAATGCATGTTTAATTTAATCAACTCAATATGCATGGTTTTTGAATTCCTGAATTGATTTGTAGAATCTAGAATTGCGAGATCCAAAGATAATATTAATTCTAGGTTTAAAGTTATTAATTGAAAGACCTAGAGGAGAAAATTAATAACAGGAAAAGGAATTTGAATACAATTGATTTTTTGTCTTAGGGGAAGATAATAATTGTAGGGATTAACTCTTTGGATTAAAGAAGGTTGATTATTACTGTGTTATTGAGGCTGACAAAGCATACACATTCACATAATAGTAACCTAGGCTATAATTGTCCGACCAAGAGGTTATAGTATTTTCTGATTTCCCACCAATGACTGAGTTGATTGATTTACAAGTATCCCAATTGAATATTTGTGCGTCAATCGACACATCTCCGTGTCGCTAGACTGATTTTTGTCCTGTTTTCATCTCAGGTAATGCATGAACACGAGGGCTCAAGGCAAACCACTAGAGGCTTTCGATCCAGAGATAGAAGCATTGTGTAGAATGAGAAATAGAAATAAATAGATGGAGCCACCAACTGAGCAGAATCCACCACTAGGGACGCTCTCACATTGATTCATGAGGTCCATATGATACCGGATGCAGTCTGAAAACTGAGGGAAGAAAGAGAGGCTGATACAAAGGCCGCACGAAGAAGGCAGCTGGAACAAGAAAGAGAAAGACTGCACCTTGATGACTCGGATGATGAGGATCCGAATGCAATAGGAAGTAAGTACAAGTCACAACCCAGCAATGAGGGATTCAATATTGGCATTGATGCCAATAATTTTGAACTCAAAACAGGACTGATTTAGATGGTTCAGCAGAACCAATTTGGCGGTAAAGCTGTGGAGGATCCCTATGCACATCTGCGGAGTGCAATCGGATCTCCACTACTGAAGAGGGTGATGAATCTGAGGAGGAGGAAGCAGCTGCCATTGAGTGGGAGCGATGAAATGAAGGGGTGAAATTGTCAACTAAGCCACTCTCTTCCGAGCTCACCACCATCGTCAAAGACCAAAGAGTTTACATGGTGGACGCCAAAGGTCAGCGAGTCTGGACCCGACCTCCTTGGTGGTGAATTGAGGTATCGTCGAGCTACACATTAAATAAAGCACATGTTGGGAGGTAACCCAACCTTTTACTTGTTTTCTTTTTAATTTTCGTGTTTTTCTTTCTTTCTATTTTTATTTCGAATTTTGCTTGCACTAATTTTATTTAGCAGCATATAAAAAAAAAGAAGGACAAAAATGAAGGGAGTATGTCATGATTTTGATCGACGCATCTTGGCGTCGATCGAAATTGAGATACCGGAGTGTTACACTTTAATCCGATGAAGGAATCGTAAGAAGGCTTCATGTCGGTTGACGCGAAGTGCTAGCAGCCACTAATTCAACGTCGCGCGAGTTTGGAAGCTCCGGGGGATAAAAAGTGATGAATTTATATACTGAAAGCATTATGATTGGTACATTACGTACAAGGTCGATTGGTTAATATACTGGGAATCATAAATGTTGTATGTTCATCTCCTGTCTGAATTAACAAACATGTGCCGGAAACGCTCTTATTCTCTTATCCCGTCGATAGGGAGATCATACGGTGTGTAGTAGATCACAAAAGATCGTATGGATCATTTGACCTAGTGAGATATAAATAGTTATCACAGCTGAGACAGTTCCATGAAAAACTGTCGGTGTAGGCTACAGCATACGCGGTAATCAACATCTTATCTTGGATGGCTTGGTATGCTGGTATGGGGTACGCATTGATAAGGACCTAAGTTGAGATCGATTCTTTTATCTGACTTTTAAAGAATCTAGGTCTCTATGGCTTGATGAGATCCTAAACCTAAATGAAGGTACAGAGGTATATGCAGATTGTGTATCACTTTGAGTTGCAGTGAAAGGCACTAGTTGAGCCTGTATATCTGTATCTTGGGTGATAGCATTCTGTGTATGACTGTCTAGTACTGGAACTAGGTAACCACATCCAGTATAGGATGGTGACATTCCCTGAGCAGCTCAAAAGGTTCGTTATGCTAAAATCCTGCAGGCTGATTAAGTTCAAGCATAAGCGAAAAGTTGTGAGTGGATTGACTCAGGAATATAAGATGTTAATTAATTAAATAGCTTGTCAGAGCTTAAATTAATTAACGAATGTCTGTAACCTTAAATGTGGGGATAAACCGAGCCCATGCAACCCGTACCTCAAAACGTGGTAGCAAATAGGTATGACAGTATTGATTCTCTGGTGGAATGAATCAATATTAATTAATTAATTATATTCTGGGTTGAATATGGGAATTATTTAATTGATAGGCCTTATTTGCTATTTGCATTCTGGTCCCTGGTCTGGCCCATGAAAACTCAGGCCCAATAGAAGTCCTGAATTTTCTTATAAATAGGCCTCAATTTCTTAGATCACAACACACCACAAGATCATATGTTGCAGCACAGCAAACCAGTATTTTGGGAGCTGTGGTGATTGACTAGATCTGAGAAACAAGGAGGAAATTATGCTTCTCAACGGGGCAAGGAATCCGAAGGGAATCTTCACCAGATATTCGGATTGGAGTTAGGATACAGATCAGAAGATCAGATCAGGAGAATCGTGTTCTTTTTTCTCTCCCACTTGTTTTTCAAAAATTATATCTTAATTTTCATAGATTTAATTCATTTCATCTTTTAGGAATAAATCTTTGTGCGCGGGAAAAGAGATCAAGATCAAATCTCTGCGCACTCGTTCTTCAGGTTTCTACAATCCAGTTATTTTGCATGAACCCCCTTATGCATAATCAATAGGAGCATTCTAGTATTATCATAGGCATAGCAATTTATTTTTGATATTCCAATTAACGATCTTGGCTAACGAATTTAGTGATTCAGTTCACGAATCCCTTCAATTGGTATCAGAGCCAGGTGCATTAATTGGCTCTGTCAGGAAAAATAATATTGCATATGATATGCATGATAATTATTATTGAATGAAAGCATGAATGGGTTATGGATTGTATGTTTTTGTGTTTTTTGTTCCTCGTGGTTCTCGGGTTAATCCGCGCTTTTATAAGGATTAGTTTTTCACCCACGAGATAAATTCGTAGTTAGATTTAATTTTCAAATTGTATTAGGAAGTTAATCTTTGTAATTTTCAATTCAAAATTGTAAAATAAAATGAAGAACACGAAGAACGAAGGATCGCGTGACGCATCGCAGCAAGGCACGACGGTGCCGGCACGAGAGATGTAAATGGCGGTCGTGAAGCCATGAGGGCACGCCGGTGGCACACGCAGCGGACGGTCGAGGCAGGCCGCAGCCAATACGGCGGCGCGCGGCGGAACCATAAGTTCCGCACGGCTGATCGCTAAAAATTATTAACAACTTAGCATAGCTAACAATATAGCGGCAAATAAAATTATCGATCCCACAGGGAATGAAGCAACGAATTTCTTAAGTATTGAATTATAGCTTCTCGGAAGATTGTTTGAGGCAATCAAATTTTGAAAGGGTTTTGGTATCATTAACTTCAAAAACTAAATAGAAAGCAGTTTTCAATCAAGTGACAATTATCTCAGACAGATTAAATTAACTGGATTTTCAATCAGATGCAAGAATTCAGATTCTAGGGATTTTTATTACTATCCTACCTAACATGTAAAGATAAATTCATCAAATGCCAATTTAATTCCTTGAAAGATGGAAATCAGGAAAATATTGCAAACTTTTTTGTTGGACAATTTACAAAGTAGATTATCGCAATCCATTTACCCTTTCGGTCTCAAGAAATAATGCAAAAACTCCAAAAAAACAACAGATTTTTCCTATAATCTAATTCCCTCTTTTTAAGACAAGAACAAATGATTATATTGTGAAATCCTTTTCCTGTTAATTAACTTTCACCTTTTGAGTCTCAAATTAATTAACTGAAAACCTAAATAAGTGGCCGACAAATCTAGGTTTAATAAAAATCACAAAATTTCACAAATTAATCAAGGAAAGGCATTTGAACAAATAAATCTAAAACATGTATTTAGGATAGACTTTAAACCCTAGAATCTGATTAAAAGATTAGTTCATCATAATCACAATAAAAGACATCATGAAAAGAATAAACCTGGAATAATAACTTGCATTGATTAAATCAGAGTCTTGATGGAACAGTTCTTCTCCATGTATTGTCTCCAAACTTCAGAACAATAATAAAACTCTAACACTGCCTTAGTAATAATGTATCTCTCTCAAAATCAACTGTCTAACCCTAAAATCTCAAAAATTAAGTGTTTAGATAGATGTAGGAAAATCCCAACAAGGTATTAACTCAACAAGGAAAGAAAGGCTAAAAACTCTCAAATCTCGCCCCAGCAGAATTCGCCTCAGCCGAGATGAGGTCCATCTCGGTCGGGATGGCTTCAACTCTATCTCTTTCAATTGGACTACCACGTTATCGTCTCGATCATCCATCTCGGCCGTGGTAAAGTCCACCACGACCGGGATGGAGCTCCCGCATCGGTCCAATTTGTCGACATGAGCTTTATCTCGGACATGCAGCACGGCCGAGATGCGTTCCACCTCAGTCGAAATAGAGTTATTCGGCCTATTTCCCATCTTGCTCCAAACTTAGCCATTTTCCTGCGAAATTTCACCATCAATCAACGGTATAACACTAGTACACAATGATGCACAAATAAACATGATAATCACGCAACTTGAACACTAAATGAAAAAAAACTCATTGATAAGTTAGAGAAATAACAAACTTATCAGCGGCCGCGTGCAGCAGGCAGCAGCCTGCACTCAGACGCAGCTGTGGAGGCGTGGCGCGAGCACAACAGGCGGCGGCGAGGGCTCCGGAGAGCGCGGTAGACGCGGTCGGCAGTCAGGAGCGCGCAGCGGCGTGCGCAGGCATGGCAAAAGCCATCACCAGGCCATGCAAAATCAAGCGAAGTGAAGTAGATTGTCTAGTGCCTAGCACGGGTAGACAAGGTACGTCATGTGCATTTATAACGGAAACATGTTTAGCATCAGTTTCTACCCATTCTTGGGTAGTGGATATTGGAGCTACTGATCATTTTGTTATACTTTGCAGGGGTTCAGGCCGACAAGGCAGCTGATGTAAACGAGATTACCATCTCAATGGGCAGCGGAGAGAGAGTCTCGGCAGTAGCCATTGGAGATTTTACTTTATGCTTTGAAACAATGTTTTGATTTTGAGAGATGTTTTATATGTGCCAGTTTTTCGGCGGAACTTAATTTCAGTTTCCAAGTTGTTTATTGATGGATATTCAGTTATTTTTTATAGTGGTGTTTCTATCATTGGGAATAACGGTGTTGTCTGTCATGGCAAACTGATTGATTCTCTCTATATCATTGATTGTATGTATAAATCTTCCGTGAATGTTGCAAACTCATCCAATAATAATATTCATTTAAAGAGAAAGTTTTCTTCCGATGAGGATCAAACATATCTCTGGCACTTGAGACTAGGTCACATCAATCTAAAGATGATTAAAAGATTAGCATGCGATGGGCTCTTGAATTCTTTTCAAGTGGTACTGCATCAAATCTGTGAATCCTGTATAGAGGGAAAGATGACGACCAGGCCTTTTAAGGCAAGTCAGTCTCGAGCAGAGGATGTGTTAGAATTGATCCACTCTGACTTATGTGGACCAATATCCAAGCAAGCCCGTGGAGGTTATGAGTACTTCGCCACATTCATTGACGATTACTCAAGATCTGGATATGTCTATCTGCTTCGCTACAAGTCTGAATGCTTTGAGAAATTCAAAGAGTTTAAGACTGAGGTAGAAAAGAAGTTGGGCAAGACTATCAAAACACTACGATCGGATCGTGGTGGAGAATACCTCAGTAACGAGTTCTTGCAGTACCTGTCAGATAACGGGATTACATCCCAGTGGATTGCACCAGGAACCCCTCAACGAAACGGTGTAGCATAAAGGAGAAATAGGACTCTTTTGGAAATGGTCAGGTCAATGATGAGTTATGCAAGCTTGCCGATTTCGTTTTGGGGATATGCCTTGGAGACAACGGCCTATTTGCTTAACCTTGTACCTTCTAAATCAGTTCCTAAAACGCCTCTGGAACTCTGGTATGGGCGAAAACCAAGTTTAAACAGAGTGAGGGTTTGGGGTTGTCCAGCATATGTGCTGACAAAGGAACCTGATAAGTTAGAAAGTATGTGTAAGCTGATGTTGTTTGTAGGATATCCCAGGTAAATGAAAGGTGGTTACTTTTATTGTCCTGAGAATCAGAAAGTGGTTGTCAATACCAACACAAGATTCTTGAAGGACGAATATGTAAGAAACCACAGATCCAAGAGTGAAATTATCCTCCACGAGCTTGAGGATAAGGAAGAGATTCCATCAGGAAAGCCCAGTGTATTGGTAAAACCACCTGTAATAGGTGAGGAAATACCAACACTGCCATCAATGCAAGGTATAGGACCAACGAGAACTGTGCCAACTACTGACACGGCTCAGATGCCTCGTCGCAGTGGGAGGGTTGTCCACCAAGCAAAAAGGTACATGTTTGTGGGAGAGTCTTCTGACTTGATCACGAAAAGCGGACTAGATGATACCGATCCCTGGACGTATGACGAGGCAGTATCTGATAAAGATGCGGACAAATGACTGATCGCCATGGATTCGGAAATAGAATTCATTACGGCTATGGATGTATACCAGAAAATTGATTTGACAGATGGCTATCGAGCCATAGGGTGCAAGTGGGTATACAAAAGAAAGAAATGAGCGAATGGTGAAATTACAGCTTTCAAAGCAAGGTTGGTGGTGAAGGGTTATAGTCAGAAAGAAGTTGTAGACTATGACAACACCTTCTCACCGGTAGCCATGCTTCAGTCCATTCGAATACTCCTAGCCATAGCAGCACATATGGACCTAGAGATCTGGTAGATGAATGTCAAAACTGCATTTCTAAACGGGTACCTTGAAGAAGGTCGGGACATCTATATGCAACAACCAGAAGGTTATGTGCAGAAGGGCGAAGAACATTTGGTCTGAAAGATCAAGAAGTTGTTGTATGGACTTAAGCAAGCTTCACAGTCATGGAATCTACGTTTCGATGAAGTGATTAAATCCTATGGATTTTCACAATGTTCAAGCGAGAGTTACGTGTACCATCTATGTGTTAGCGGAAGCGCGGTGTTCCTTGCACTTTATGTAGATGATATTCTCCTATTTGGCAACAATGTGGAAGTATTGTCGGGCATAAAGGGGTGGTTATCTGAACAGTTTCATATGAAGGACCTTGGGGAGGCAGGATACATCCTAGGGGTAAAAGTATTGCGGGAGCGCAATAAGAGGATGTTGACCTTGTCTCAAGCGTCATATGTGGATACTGTGATTGCCCGTTTCAGCATGCAAACTGCCAAGAAAGGTCTGTTACCCTTCAGACATGGCATACATCTTTCCAAGGATCAGTGTCCGGTGACTGATCGCAAAATTATTTTATCAGCCACTTAGCTAAGCTAATAATAAAACGACAAATAAATTATCGAATCCCATGGGGAAGAAATAACAAAAAATTTTAAATACTAAAACATAGGTTCTCAAATACTGGTTAGGAAAGAAATAAACTTTGGGTTTTGTTTCAAACTAATTTTGCAAATTAAAATTAAATAGGAAAATAAAAGACTTTTGATGAAAGCAGGTATGAGAAGTACAGATTCCAGGGATATCTACCTATCAAGTATGACATGTATGAATGAATTGATTAATTCCCAATTTAATTCTTATTCGTAGTGAAACATCAGAAAGGTATTATGAACTTCTTTGTTGGACAATTCATAAAGTAGAATAGTTAATTATCTATCTCTGCTCGGTCTCAAGATGAATTAACTAACTCCAAAAATCCACAGATTTATTCCTATAATCTATCTCCTTCTGCTCAGACAAGAAATCAAATTATATTGTGAAAACTCTTTCCATTGAAAACTATTACAGTTACGTCTCAAGTTCTCAACTAATTAATCCTAAGATGTGGCCAGCAAACTCAAGATTATGAATAAGCACAGATTTCACAAACTACGATGGGAAAGGGAAAATAATTCAATTAATCAAACATGCATACATTGATAGTTCGAAACCCTAGAATCTGAGAAGGGATTTAGTTACACATATCCATGAATAGAATCATCAGAGATAAAGAAAAACATGAATTGCATAAAAACTGGGAGCAGATGTCTTCCCACAAAATCCTGTCTTCAATCATAAAACATAAAACTCTTGGAACTCTTCTAAAATCTTCAACTCTAAAATTCTCCTAAATTCTCCACACTAAAAATCGAATTTTACAAGGCTTTATATAGTAGTGATAGATGTATCAAACAGTATCTAGGATTAGATATGTCTAAATCTTCAAATTAGGATCAGATTAGGATTTCCCGACGTCGCGTCGATCAACGGAGAAACTTGCGTCGATCGACGCCCTTGAAGGACCCGCATCAATTGACGCACAGTCCTGCGTCGATCGACGTGGACCTGGTCTTCGCAGTCTTGCATCGATCTCTCGTCGATCGTCTTCCGGACATCTGCGTCGATCGACGTGCCTTGGGCGTTGATCGACGTGGACCTGGAACTTCGAGCATCCTTCTGATTCTTCCTTGTTTTCGACTTAAAACCTGCACAATTCATCAATCATAACATTACGAGCACAAAAGCCAATCCATGCACAAAAAGACACGTAAAACAATCTAAACATCACCCAATTAGTCAAAGAACAAACATATAAGTTGGTAAAAATACAAACTTATCAACTCCCCCAAACTTAAACCATTGATCGTCCTCGATCAATTCGCAGACAAGAAATCGAATCAAATGCATATACAAGTGTGCAATGCCTCATAAGCTTCTTTTGCAATCTAAGTATCACTTATTCATATAAATCATACAATCCAAACAAAATTCTCATTGTTAAATTATTGAGGAGGAACCTCACCGGGCAGTGTTTGCACTCATCGCTCAAGAAGTAGAGGGTTTGTGTTTCACTCAATCAAGATTTTAGTTTACCTCACCATATGTTTGACAAATTTCTCATCTCTCCACTGCTTGTTAGTGTGGCTTTTCAGGGAATCAGAAAGGTCTTATTTTAGTTGTAATGTGGCTCACCTATAAGGTGGGATACATTTGGCTAAGTGACTCAAAATATTGTAATTAAAACCCAAAGACCCAAGCATACCATAACCACATAATTTTTCTCTTATGCACAATCTTGTTCCTTCTCTTTTCCTTATAATTTTCAGGGCCCCTTAAAACATATTTTTAAACTATCGTGAACTTAGAATCATATGAATATTTTTCTTTCTTTTTCCACTCATGTTCACTTTTTTTTTCTTTCTTGATTTACCCATGGGAACCCTTATTTTTGCACATGGACTCACATCACAATCCCACAACTCACACCTTCCAATTAATCATAATCCTCTTATTCATCAACCCTTCTAATCAAAGAAAATTTATTCAAGGCTCAAAGGGGCTACAAGTGTAAATTAAAGGTTAGTGTATGGGAGATGGCTACGAAAGAACATGCCTAAAATCATTTTCACCCTATTACCACACTTAATGCAACCTTAAGAGAGAAATTTGCTAAATTCTACGAAGTAAGTCTAAAAACCTTGTCACTCATCAAACGAAAAAGAGGCTCAAATTTTTACACAGGATTAAAATTTTTGTTACTCCTCAATAATTACCCAATTTGAACAGTTATCATGCAAAAATTTATATTTCAAAGATCAACTCATCAAGAAAAACAGCTCCTATCATCGGCTACTCTATCACACAGATTTTTATTCTCAATCAGCAAATATCTCAATTCTCAATCAATAATTTCAATCTAAGGGAAGATAAGGCATATTTTTCAATACCAACACAATCAAAATAGTTTCGACTGTCCTATGTTCAAAAGCTCCTAAAATAATTCCCCAGACTCCACAGATCAGAACTAGTACCACAAATCAAGAATTCAAACTACTAGTTTGAGTGAAAAGCCTTGCAGAGGGCAATTATTCACATTGAAGCAAAAGAACAAGGATGGTGATGGTTCAGAAAAAACAAAAACAAAAAGAAATTAAAATAAAGCAGTAAATAAATAAAAATACAAACATTTCCCTTTTCCGATCCTCATCCCCCTAAACTTGTTTCACTCTAAGAAGTGGACAAGTTTGCAAGTTAGATGGGAAAAGAGAAACGGTACCTCAATCCTCTTCTAGAAGGTCCTCCATAACCACATCGGTGGATGGCCAAACGGGAAGTCTTCTGAAAGCATTATGATTGGTATATTATGTACAAGGTCGATTGGTTAATATACTGGGAATCATAAATGTTGTATGTTCATCTCATGTCTGAATTAACAAACATGTGTCGCAAACGCTCTTATTCTCTTATCTCGTCGATAGGGAGATCATACGGTGTGTAGTAGATCACGAAAGATCGTATGGATCATTTGATCTAGCGAGATATAAATAGTTATCACAGCTGAGATAGTTCCAGGATAAACTGTCGGTGTAGGCTGCAGCATACGCGGTAATAAGCATCTTATCTTGGATAGCTTGGTATGCTGGTGTGGGGCACGCATTGATAAGGACCTAAGTTGAGATCGATTCTTTTATCTGACATTAAAAGAATCTAGGTCTCTATGGCTTGATGAGATCCTAAACCTAAATGAAGGTACAGAAGTGGGATACAGATCATGAGGATCGTGTTCTTTATTCTCTCCCTCTTGTTTTTCGAAAATTATATCTTAATTTTCATAGATTTAATTCCTTTCATTTGTTAGGAATGAATCTTTGTGCGCGAGAATAGAGATCAAGATCAAATCTCTATGCACTCGTTCTTCAGGTAGGTTTCTACAATCCAGGTATTCCGCATAAACCCCCTTATGCATAATCAATAGGAGTATGCTAGGATTATCATAGGCATAGCAATTTAATTTTGATATTCCAATTAATAATCTCGGCTAACAGATTTAGTGATTTAGTTCACGAATCCTTTAAAAAAGTTGATGTCTAAGGTCAACTACTAGGTATTGTTCCCTCTTTTGTCTTTTTTTTAAACTTTCCACTCTTTGAGTTGGAAATAAGTTTGGGGGATGTGAACAAAAAATGGAATATTCTATCTTTTATTTATTCTGCTTTCCATATTTTAATTTCTACCTAGAATTTTTGTTTATGCTATTTTGTGGGGAAATTTTTTGAGTTTTGATATAACCTGAATGAGATTGTGAGATTAGAATCGATTGAGGATTGAGTTTGAATTCATTGTGATTGTGGTTAAATGCCTATGAATGTAGAATACCGCATGATAGGATTGATTTGACACTTTACTAGCATGCTGATTAAGCTGAATTGAAATTGACTGTGGAGGAAATTTTTAAACCCTTGTGTGAGATTTTGAGTCATATTTCGTTTGATGTATGTGTTTTTATTTCTCTAGAACTTGCCTATTTTCTGTGTTGAGAGTGCATAGTGTGCACAAGTTTAGGAGATGATATTAGGTCGTCTTTGTTAACCCAATTTCCTAAACACTGTCCCTTTACAGTTAAATTTTCCCTAGTTAGCCACTTTGAGCCTTCATAATTCTTTCCTTGTCTATGAGCTTAAGAATAATGCTAGTTTCGCTCGTGTCTTGAGTTGTGGTAGTATGGGGTAGATTGGTGAATTGGAGATAAGATATGATAAATTAGTGGTTGGTGAAAGATGTATGTTAGAGAAGCTCAAGAAATAATTAGAATTCTCATAAGCTCTCTGAAAAGAATATATATATATATATATATATATATATATATATATATATATATAGGGGAGTGATCTAGGCTGAACAGGTATATGTGAATGAACAGAGAACAAAATCTAACCATCCATTTTGTAAATCAACGTTCCAGATTAAATCTTTCCGTCTATCATTAAATAGGCTAGTTTTTGTCATTTAAAGGGCATAAACAGAAAAAAAATAAAAATCCGCACAATTAAAAACTGAAAGTCGAATTTTATGGGGACAGTTACCAATTAGGATCAACCCACGATCTAGACAAATTTAATCGAATATTTAGCATGTTTGTTGGTTGTCATTAATGATTTTTTCCATTATTATCAAATAAATTGGAAAGAGAAAATGCACCACGATTTATTCCATAATCTTAAGTTAATCGTTATCATTATTTATTGCTTTGTGTGTCATTGTTTATGACTTTGTGTGTCATTATAAGGTTATTCTCTCAACTTCCAGTAATATATTATCATTAAATGTATAAACAAATTTAATTATTCGTTAAACAGGGATTCGAAGAATGATACATTTATTCATAAATAATGACACTCACATA